>JAVXUO010002457.1:0-115750 GCA_033065855.1 Escallonia rubra | reverse complement strand
TAATCCCGGTTGATAGATCTGTATGAAAAGAAAAGGTGGAAGAAGGGTTGGAATTAATGTAAGACTTTCAAGTTTTGCCACGAATATTATCTTTTTCAAATTATGTTCCATGGACTAACTATTTGATATATATGTTCCTTTTCTAAACTTGTTTTTCTTCTTTCGGAGGCCAGAGTCTGCTATTAAAACAAAGAAATTATAATGAATATTCCTACGATCGGATGCTGCATTGAGAAGATTCTCGGTAAAGTAGGAGATTTTCTGATTGACGGAGCCTTGCACGAAGCTGGTTACTTATTTAAATTCAACAAGAATGTTGCAGATCTCGAAGACAACCTTAACAACCTTAAAGCTGCTCTAATCGAAGTTCAAAAAGCAGAGGAAATAGACCGCAACAATGCAAGAGATATCGACCCAGATATTTCCAAGTGGTTGGACGGTGCAGGCAAAATGATGAAAGATTTGGAGGCCTTTTTGGAAGACAAAATTCAAAACAAAGCTCATGGTGTTTGCTTCAAAGTGCCATTTCCCAATTGTTTCTACGGATTCAAGCTCAGTAGGAAGGCATCAAAGACGAGTGCTGATGTTGCTGAACTCATCAAAGAAGGGGAACCTTTGATGAGTTCAGCAACATCAGGTCAGTAGGAACGCATCTTGCAACTCTGCAAGATATCAGGTCGTCACCAACTGCAGAAGTGTGTGAAAATTTTGACTCAAGGTCGAAGGTATTCGATGATATTTTGGCTGCAAAGAAAGTAGTTTTAGCAATGTGGGAAGGTACAGGTCCAATAGCACGTCAAAACAATGACATTAAGCATGGGCATGCTGCCATCATGCAATCGAAGTGTGAGTTACTTCACGAATCCCTCTGTTTTAGTGAATCTATATCACAACTGGGTAAGGTCCTTTGCTAAGGCCTTTTGGTTGATGTTGTTAATCTCGTCCCGAGTTCTGTCTCCAATTATGTGGTCCGTCCTAAGTAAATATCTTCGGGGAGAGCATGTCTAGCCACTAGCTCTTTACTCTATAAGATTCAAGTGCTTTTAGTTATGGTATCTCTAAAGCCAGTAGTGTTGATAGATCTCTCAAAAGTCAGAACAAGGTTGTAAGATTTAGCCTTTCATATTTTTTTGCTTACGAAGTAAGTGGATTTGCCTAACTTTACTAGTTTGCTAGGAAACCAGGACTATCTTAAACCCCCCAAGAAGTCCTTGGCCCAATCTTTTTTTGCCCGAGTCTTTTACTTCAAGTGGGGCTGCTGTTTCAAGATTCTATGCTTCAGCCTACAATGCGCCATTTCGAGCCTTGTCTTTACTCAAACCATTTTGTCTTCAACACCCCAAGAGTCGTGCTATACCTCTAGCTCACAAAACACACACAAGCACACATTGTTTGTGGAGTACTCTATTTTGCAGACTCATTCTTTTTTCCTTATCCTTTTTTCTGGACGTTTGCTTTAAAGGTGGCATGGATTATCCTGGAAAAGATTCAAAAGCTGAAGGCGCGAATGCGACTAGAGCTGTTTGGGTAGAGTAAAACACCATACTTAGAGACTGCAAGTTTTCATCTTAAAATTTGAACCAAAGCTGTTTGAAGTTATTCATATTGTGGAAACTTTATTCCCAAGTTGTGCAAACACACTAGGTTGACTGTAATTCATGCATCTTCATTTTTTTCTCTGTTAGACAGTGTGCTGCTAACTTCGATCATAGACCAAAACAGGAAGATGATGTCATTTACAATATACATTAACTTCTGCAGAAGAAGAAGAAGAAGAGTTAATTAGCATAGTCAAAAGTAGGCATTTCTACTACTCTGTTTTTTTTTTTTTTTGTGGTTTTAGGGTTATCGAAATACTGTAAAGGAACAAGTAGATCAATGTTTCCATCTTCTTCCAAGTTACAGGAAAGGGTAGATGAGGAGGAGCAAAGGCAAAAGGATTACAAAGTAGGTTTCTGCAGCTAGGTTTTTCGTGGTGTAAAGCTGTCCCTCACAAAAGGAGGTTGGATTTCTCAAGCATTTGGTCAAAATCAACCCAACTTTAATGGTGTACAGCTGGCCCTCACAAAGGTGTCAGCATACACAACCAATTAAACGTGCTTCTATTTCTCTTTTTGTAAGTTGCATACTTTAATTTGGAAAAATAATATTTCTTCTCCACCTTCTAACTTGTGGTAAAGAATTTCAAAACCGTTACCTATTATCATGGAGTGGTTCAGTATCAAAACATTTTTCCTGTTTATAGATATAATAAGTTCATGCGAAAGATATTATGGATGCGAATATAGCTGTCTAAATAGAATATAATTTAATTTCTCGTTATAATCAAATGTGTTTTTGTTTAATTTGTGGTCGTATGTATATGATGCAGCTATTGCAATTAAAAATTACTAACCTTGCTTTTGGTTTCTCCAGCTCAATTGGTTGTTTGATATGCAAAGATAGATGAAGGTGAAGTGGGACGAAAGTAAAAGAGCAACAAAAATAAGGAATTGACACCATAATGGGCATCAAGTTTAAAGGATCCGAAGATTCCAAATAGCCAAAGCGTCCTCCAAAAAAGTAATGGAAAAATACGGAAAAGCTGATAATTAGAGAAACATTTGGGACAATAGAGTCATTCTGGAAAACATAGAAAAAGATGGATACAGATAGAGTGAAATTGGAGAAGAGGTGTCCTTTAATAGTTGCTCCTTAAGAGACTAAGGCTATGTTTGAAAACGTTTTCGTTTTCAATTTTTTCTTCAATTTTGTAAACCGGAGAAAAAAACACGTTTGACACATAATTTATGATTTTTTTTCCTTCAGTTTTGGAAATCAATTTTTAAAATAGGGCTGCTTTTTAAAACTCTCATTTAGGACTTTTGGATTTTATTTTCAGACCATCACTACCACCACCCTCCCACCGCCATAGCCATCGCCTGTTGCAGGCCACCGCAGCCCCTTGGCAGCCACCGCCGGCGACCACCAGCAGCCACCGGATACCCTGCTGGCCACCGCCATGCCTCACTACCGCCACCGCAAACCACCACTAAAGAAAAAGTTTAAAATAAAAATTAGGTAATCAAACACTAAAAAGAAAAAACTTAAAATAAAAACTGAGTAATCAAATACTCATTTATTTTTTGTAAAAAAATAAAAACTAAACAAATTTTAATTTTAAATTTTTTTGAAAATAAAACATTAAAACTGAAAGTAATTTTAAAAGCTACCTAAGAGTCAAGACATAGTGATTACGATGATGGAAGAGCTGCTCTGTCTTCATGTGCTTTAATAATTGCCCACTAAAGGATCCGATTTGCTTTTGGAGAATTTGTGGACACAAAGCAAAAGTGACTTTATTTTCTCTTGTTCCATGTCAATCCACTTTAATGTTGCAATAATGCTCTTTCGTTCACTCACTATTGGCTACCGACACTGCAAAGCAAGCAAACAGCAATTTGCTCTCTGCTTTTGCCATTTTCAAGCTTCCACGCCGCTCACTGACGAGCTTTCTTCAGAGATTCATCAAAAACCCGAAAGCTTCTCTCAAGTAAGGATTTTAATTAAGGGGATTGCCTACTCATAACGATGATTGAGCCCTACATCAAGTCTTAAAGGACGATATATGTGGTGAGGACTTTCTTGGATCGAACGTGCCTTCGACAAGAGATGATGAAGATGATGACGGGGTTGATGGGTCTGTCGGCTAGTATGTTTTTGGGGTCTTATGTATTGATTATAGTTGTGTACCTCATGAACATATACTTGACTCATTTTTTTTTAATTTTGGTTGAAGACTATGTATGTAGCTGAGAGTTGACGTTTTTCTTTGTCACATTGACTTGATTTTAATGGCCTATGTTTATAGTTTGATGATGTAAAGCTTGATGTGCTTGGTTTGAAATTGATGTATTGAAATGAACGCGGGACTTGTTTTTTGATGTGTAGAGTAGATGGGTTTTGGACAGGTTCTTTGAATGAAGGCGGGACAGTGGTTGAATTGGTTTTTGAATGAATGCGTTGAAGGTTGAATTGATTTTTGGACAAGTTGTTAAATTGGTTTTTGGACAGGTTGAATTGGTTTTTGAACAGATTGTTAAATTGATTTTGGACATATTGAATTGGCTTTGGGACAGGTTGTTGATTTGGTTTTGGACAGGAGGTCAAAACAGGCTTGCTTTTTCAAAGCATAACCCGCGGTCCTTAAACTGAAAAGACGCGGTCGCTAAACAAAAAAATTTAAATCAAAAAAACTTTAGCGACCGCAAGAGCGTTTGCTAAACAAAATAAATTTTTAAAAAATAAAAATTAGCGACCCCAATATCAGTTGCTAAATTAGAAAAAGTGGTGGCTAAATAAAAAATAATTTAAAAATTAAAAAATATTTAGCGACCGCGAGAACAGTTGCTAAATGTAGTCAACACGGTCGCTAATTTTAGTGATCGATTATTAAATGCGGCTAAAGTTTAGCGACCGGGCCTCTAGCGACTGTTTTAGCGACCACATTTTTTCCTTTAGTTACTGCCATTGACTTGATCATCATGCTCCCCTTTAGCGACCGATTATTAAATGCGGTCGCTAAAGGGGCAGTTTCTTGTTGTGCATATTGACCTGATCATCACGCTCTCTTGCCATGGCTGAAATCAAAAAAGAAGAAAAGAAAACTTATTTGCTCAAGGTTACTGTAACCTTGCTTTGATGCCGTGAAGGGAGAAAATCTTCTCTGACTTAATCTCATTGATGCTAGAATCTGTTACATATGTAGTACATGGTTCCTTCGATTCATCTATCCTAAAAGAATAAGTCAACTATACAATAATGGAAATAAGCCGCACCAACTATACAATTTCGAGACTGGGGGGGGGGGGGGGGGGGTGTGTGAGTGGTTTAGTGTAAGTAGAAAGAGGCTCATATCCATTTTGTGTGTTCATGTAGTTTCCTAGGAGGTAGTATTTTCAGTAGACTAAACATCACATATTTCAATTTCACCTATTGTTGTTGAACATTATTTAGTTGGCCACGGAGATTGTTTATCCAACTACTTAAGAAGAAGATGGAAATCTTTGATTTGCTACCTTAATTACGCATATGGATGATCCTTTTTCCTAGTAGTTGCGGAACATTTTCATAACTTTGCCTTTTTCCAGATGTTCTTGTAAAGTTCAAAGTTCGAGGGAATCAAGCCAGTGAGATATGATGTAGCAATCAATATATGTATTTCCTATTGTTTTCTTTTGGAGCTGGTCTAGATTATATATAATCTAATAAATGCTTTTAGAAAGACAATGAAATCAAGCCCTTAGGAAGAAACGGAACGAGTCCAGGTGGAAAGAGAACTATTCAAATAAAATGACAACAACAATCGATTACACCTGAGGAAAAATCCAATCAAAATGAGGCAAGAGTATACTATGGACTTATCAACCATGTCCACCTTTGTTGTGTTCCTGCCAACCGACTTAAGCTTTCTCCTACATCCTTAAGTCTTAAGACTTTGAAGCTGGTTATGATCATCTTACTGTAAATTGATATTTCAGAGAAAATATTAGAAATGAAGGGGTGAAGGCCTTCTGGATACGAGATAATGCAAAATGTCGGCAATCTATCCGAAGGACATGGCCACCTTCGGGTCACAATGTTGGAAAGCCCAGAAATCCTACTATATTCATATATGTGTGTGTGTGTTTACGTACGTATGTATGTGCACTCAACACATATGTGGTTAGCTCAAGGCAAGTTTTCTAAGGCTAATAAGATAGGCAAGCTGCCTAAGGCTAATGGGGATAAAATGCCATTATATGCACACAAGTCACCCACTGCCATTATAATTATCAAAAACATTTTATGCTTTAGAGGATTGCCAAGTTTGTATATTTCTGAATTTGCGATGACAGATAAACAGAAAAGTGTCCCCATATAGGCTTTGCGTGTTTTATGTTTTACCCTTTTTTCCTAGACTGGAGACTACCAGTAACCAGTATTTCTGGTCATGATCTGCTTATTTCAAGGTTGACTTTGACAAACATATATTTTATGTCTATTAGTTTTCTATTTGATACGTCTTGAACTTAAGCAAGGACAAGTATACCTGTTTCATGGCACTTTTTTTTTGGTGCAGCTATTTCCGCATCATTGAAAAAATTTAGCCCATATAATGCCTTAATTGCCCCTCTCTTCCCCCTTACCTCCTACAGTGTGGACCATCAGCTTTTCCCTGCAATTCAATCTCTACCATGTTTGCACTATTAGCAAGGAATGTCCATCTCTGATTTGACCAAGAAGATTCGTCACATGACAATGGGGCTTAAAGCGAAGGCATCAATTTCTAGGGTTTTGCTTAGATGGCCGTGTTGACTGAAATCTATTGAGGTTTTGATGGACTAGCAATCGAGTGTTAAACAATCTTCGGTTGATCGATCTAGGGTGATTTTGGAACCTCATTATGGCTATTGTTGTCGATGGTGGTTGGGATGGATGCTGCCTATACATAGTGGGGGGTAATTAGTGTTGTGATTGGATGGTTTGGTGATGGCAGTTCATTGGTGGTCAATGAGGTTAGTATGGTCAATGGTAGAGAATATAGAAAGAGGAGATGGTGCATAATGTGTTGCATTGCTTCTTTATATGGTGTAATGGCATAGATGAGGTGAGAGGGCTTGTGAGAAGATAGGGATAGAGGGGCAAATGAGTAAATAAGTAAAATGATTAACCGAGAACTGCTGAGTGACTGGTGAGCCAAAAACTTTTGTCCAACACTTGTGTTGATTTATGTGTTGTTAAGTGTTTTACTTGTAGCAACTTATGCCCTTTGTTTTTCTAGGATTTTGAGAAAAAAGGTGGAAAAAGCTGCCATGATGGAAGGTCTTTGACTCTTGATCAAGAACCTTGTTGTACCCTAACTCCGAATACATTTAGTCTCGCGTTATATCCTATATCAGATGGGGAGCAAAAGAACCAATATGTGTTCCATGAGCTCTATCATACAGCTGCAAAGAGAGTAGTTTTAGCAATGTGGGAAGGTATAGGTCCAATTGCACGTCAAAACAATAACATTAAGCATGGGCATGCTGCCATCATGCGATTGATGTGTCAGTTACTTCAGGGAATCCCTCTGTTTTAGTGAATCTATATTGTTTTAGTGAATCTATATTGCAGACTCATTCTTTTTTTCCTTATCCTTTTTTCTGGATGTTTGCTTTAAAGGTGGCATGGATTATCCTGGAAAAGATTCAAAAGCTGAAGGCGCGAATGCGACTAGAGCTGTTTGGGTAGAGTAAAACACCATACTTAGAGACTGCAAGTTTTCATCTTAAAATTTGAACCAAAGCTGTTTGAAGTTATTCATATTGTGGAAACTTTATTCCCAAGTTGTGCGGACAGAGTAGGTTGCCTGTAATTCATGCGTCTTTATTTTTTTTTCCGTTAGACAGTGTCCTGCTAACTTCGATCATAGACCAAAACAGGAAGATGATGCCATTTACAATATGCATTAACTTCTGCAGAAAAAGAAGAAGAAGAAGGGTTAATTAGCAAAGTCAAAAGTAGGCATTTCTACTACTCCCTTTTTTTTTTGGTTTGAGGGTTATCGAAATATTGTAGAGGAACGGGTAGAGCAATGTTCCCATCTTCTTCCAAGTTAGAGGTGAAGCAAAGGCAAAAGGATTACGTGCTGCATAGTTGGCGGCCCAAGGAATGTGCACAGCTAGATTATGGTGTACAGCTGTCAATAACAAAAGGAGGTTGGATTTGTTCGAAAAAATCAACCCAACTTTAATGGTGTACAGCTGTCCCTCACAAAGGCGTCAGCATACACAACCAATTAAACGTGCTTCTATTTCTCTTTTTGTAAGTGCATACTTTAATCTGGACAAACAACATTTTTTTCTCCACCTTCTAACTTGTGATAAAGAATTTCAAAACCGTTACCGATTATCATGGAATGGTTCAGTGCCGGAATATTTTTCCTGTTTATAGATTTGACAAATTCATGCGAAAGATATTATGGATGCGAATATAGCTGTCTAAATAGAATAGAATTTCTTTTTCGTTATAATCAAACTAGTTAAGGGACCCGTGCAACGCACGTGGCGTTTTCTAATTTCTCAAATATTGTCTAATATTTATTTATATATATAGATATTTTACAACTGTTAATTTCCCCAACTTTCTAACAATATTTTTTAAAATGTGTTTTTATTGATTATTTATAACTGTTATTATTTAAACTGCAGGCAAGAAATTTACTATATAGAAAATTGCCTTTGAATAGAATTTTTAAAAAATTAGCATTATAAAAGCATACCTTAATAACAAAAGTAGAATGCATGATTTAATATGATCAGTTTTTACTCACAAATAAGATGTGGACGTTACAATTAAAAGAAAACCGTCTTATGGACTTAGGATGCCTTTTCATTAACATTTACCGACGACATATGGCAACATTCTCGTACTACTATTTAACTGAATTTAATATTTGGAGATTTGTAGATATAATCGCTAGTATGCATCAATGATATATCCGGAACCAATATGATTAAAAAAAAGTCAGTTATTTGTACCATCACTTCTAGTTTTTTGTGAGTTTAATCTAGTAAAAAGTATTATAACTTATTTACTGGTGGGGTATATGAATCTCAATTTTCCTATAAATATAAATGTCAAATTCACTCACATTCTTTCTTCATGAGAAACTCTTTGTGTGTGTTATTTGTCTCGTGCATAATGAAAAGGAAAAATAGCATTGAAAGTATTTCTATCTATACATAACTTATTAAAGTTTTGCTAACATGACTTAATAAAAATACCATTGGAATGTTAGATTAGTGTAGCCAGGTGCTAGAAAGTGGTTAACCACAAAAACACTGTCTTGCCTAATTAACGAAACTTTAAGGAATCAAAACGTGGGACCAAAATCAAAATTGAAAGATAAAAGTCATTCTAGGGAAAAAAATTTACTGCTTCTAGTCCTGGATATAGTTTATGTACCTTCAAGTTGCTGGTAGAACTAACCTAAAATCATTATGTTTTTATTTAAGTTCATCCCTTGTCTGCATAAGATACTCGGCATAACCCGTCCACGAATACTACACTAACACTACCTCCAAATACCTTAATTAGCGCTATCATTGCCACTACAAATGTAGTTACCTTCACCATAGTCATAACTTTTGCTCGTTAGTGCACTGTCTCTATCGTCAGCTTTTTTAGGTTTATCACTTGTTCAATCCAGATTTAGATCATAACTTATCAATCAGTACTGTAATGTACATCAATATTACCTCAAAACACCTTAGTGCTACCACTACAACAAAACTAACAACAACCATCGACTCTTACACTATGACCATTTAGTTATGGCTATCACCATCACAAGCATCAGCATATTACACGCCAACACCGCTACAACCACATGTTGTCACTACATAATCCAAATCTCACTACCAAGACTCCAATTCTACCACAACAATTATCACTGTCGTAATTAGCATAGCTGATCAATTGCATATATTACCACCCTCACACTCTCACATCTAGCACCGACATTTCAGTTATACCATTACTACCCTGAGGGCACCCAGGCTTCTCCCTTTTTGTAGTTGTTTATGAAGGGTAAAGGATTCTTGTAACTAATTTATCTTTTCGTCTCTTTTATTTTACAAACTTATTCTTAGCTTGTCACAAATTATTCTTCAATCGGTTTTAATTTTTTTCTTTGAGGTCCAATTTAATTAGTTTTGAATATTTTTAAAATTTGTGTAACATTTTAGATTTTAAGAAGACTGTTGCAAAAGAGGAAAGTTACAATAAAGCTTATGGAGAAATAAGATTTCTTTAAAAAGGAAAAAAATAAACAACAAAACAAATAGGATGATCTTTTGCATAACTAAAAGATGGAGGTAAAAACGAAAATATACGCTATGAAAAAGCTTACCTTTTAATTGGTAAAGATTAATCATTAATTTCATACATGATTTTCGTTGTTTACATTTGCGAGATTTTATTTCATTTATTTTAAGTGTTTTTAAGAAGTTAGTAGTCCAAAATGAAGCCTTTTTGAATTATGTAGAGCTTTAAAAGAAGTAGATTTAGTTTTTTAATTTTATAAGATTTACAAAAGTCGGGCCAATGATCATACTAAAGAATTAGTAAGTAGGGTATGATTTTCGTATTTTACATTTTTTAGATTTTAAAATTTTATTTTAAAGTACTTTTGAGGTTTTAATAATCAAAATTAAGGTCTAATGTATAAATATATTGATTAGGTAGAGTTTTAGAAAGTGTATAATTATTTTCTTAGTTTTATAAAGTTTTAAAAAATTGCATATATTATACCTACGAATTTTTTAATAACGAATTAAAGTAAAGAGTTAAATAGAGAAGAAAAAGAAAAGAATACCAAAACAAATAGGATTCTTGAATCTTGGACTCTAAATAAAGAGACCAACTAAGTTAGGGGACTATCACATGAAAAGTTGAAGTATGTAGAGTTTTAGAAGGTGTATAATTAGTTTCTTAGTTTTATAAACTTTAAAAATATTGCATAGATTATACTTACAAATTTTTAATAATAAATTATAGTAAATAGTTAAATAGAAAAGTCGGGCCAATGATCATACTAAAAAATTAGTACGTAGGGTATGATTTTCGTAAGTGTTTTTAAGAAGTTAGTAGTCCAAAATGAAGCCATTTTGAATTATGTAGAGCTTTAAAAGAAGTAGATTTGATTTTTTAATTTTATAAGATTTACAAAAGTCGGGCATTTGATCATACTAAAGAATTAGTAAGTAGGGTATGATTTTTCGTATTTTATATTTTTGAGATTTTAAAATTTTATTTTAAAGTACTTTTGAGGTTTTAATAATCAAAATTAAGGTCTAATGTATAAGTATATTGATTAGGTAGAGTTTTAGAAAGTGTATAATTAGTTTCTTAGTTTTATAAAGTTAAAAAAAATTGCATAAATTATACCTACGAATTTTTTAATAATGAATTAAAGCAAAGAGTTATATAGAGTAGAAAAAGAAAAGAATACCAAAACAAATAGGATTCTTGAATCTTGAACTCTAAATAAAGAGACTATCACATGAAAAGTTGAAGAATGTAAAGTTTTAGAAGGTGTATAATTAGTTTCTTAGTTTTATAAAGTTTAAAAATATTGCATAAATTATACTTACAAGTTTTTAATAATATATTTTAGTAAAGAGTTAAATAGAAAAGTTGGGCCAATGATCATACTAAAAAATTTGTAAGTAGGGTATGATTTTAGTATTTTACATTTTTGAGATTTTATATTGTTATTTTAAAGTACTTTTGAGGTTTCAATAATCAAAATTAAGGCCTAATGTATAAATATATTGATTAGGTAGAGTTTTAGAAGGTGTATAATTAGTTTCTTAGTTTTATAAAGTTTTAAAATATTACATAAATTATACTTACAAATTTTTAATAATAAATTTTAGTAAAGAGTTAAATAGAAAAGTTGGGCCAATGATCATACTAAAAAATTAGTAAGTAGGGTATGATTTTCGTAATTTATATTTTTGAGATTTTATATTGTTATTTTAAAGTACTTTTGAGGTTTCAATAATCAAAATTAAGGCCTAATGTATAAGTATATTGATTAGGTAGAGTTTTAGAAGGTGTATAATTAGTTTCTTAGTTTTATGAAGTTTTAAAATATTGCATAAATTATAACTATGAATGTTTTAATAATAAATTATAGTAAAGAGTTAAATAGAGTAGAAAAAGAAAAGAATACCAAAACAAATAGGATTCTTGAATTTTATACATCTAATTCAAAAGAGTTGGACTCTAAATAAAGAGACCAACTAAGTTAGGGGACTATCACATGCAAAGTTGAAGCTTACGTGTCAGAAGGAGAATGCTCTTAAAAAGTCCTACTTGTCGCAAAGATAGAGTTCCAAAAATCCTACGTGTCGCAATTTTAAGCAAATGTTTCAGCTTTTTATATATATATAGATATAGATATAGATGTGTTTTTGTCTAATTTATGGTTGTATGCATCTGATGCGGCTACTGCAATCAAAAACTACTAACCTTGCTTTTTGGTTTCTCCGGCTCAATTGGTTGTTTGATATGCAAAGATAGATGAAGGTGAAGTGGGACGAAAGTAAAAAAGCAGCAACAAAAAAGAGAGAAAAGTCATTACTTACTAGCACGATGGTACATGTGAATAGACGTGGGCAGCTAAAAAAAAAAAAGAATTGACACCATAATGGGCATCAAGTCTAAAGGATTCGAAGATCCCAAACAGCCAAAGGCGTCCTCCAAAAAAGCAATGGAAAAATAGGGAAAAGCCGATAATTAGAGAAACATTTGGGACAATAGACTCATTCTGGAAAACATAGAAAAAGATGGATCGCGCGAGAGTGAAATTGGAGAAGAGATGCCCTTTAATAATTGCTCCTTAAGAGTCAAGACAGAGTGACTTTATTTTCTCTTGTTCACTTTCAATCCACTTTAATTTTGCAATAATGCTCTTCCGTTCACTCACTATTGACTACTCGCTACCAACACTCCAAAGCAAACAGCAATTTGCTCTCTGCTTTTGCCATTTTCAAGCTTCCACTCCGCTAATTGAGGAGCTTTCTTCAGAGATCCCATCAAAAAACAGGTAAGCTTCTCTCAAGTAAGGATTTTAATTAAGGAGGGTCGCCTACTAATAACGATTATCGAGCCCTACATCAAGTCTTAAAGGTCTGTGTATGTGGGAGATCATTTTAAGTTATTTGATTTATTATGTTTAACATGATCAGCATATCCGCACAAAACTTCTTAAAATTTTAAAACACGGAACTTTCTGTGCACAAAACTTTTGGATTTTGCCACCAACATTGTTAGATCGTGCATTGGCGAACGCAACTTTTGAATTTAGGTGTAAAGATCCAGGTGATCTGTAAGAAAAGAAAAAGTAGAAGAAGAGTTGGAATTAATGCTTGACTTTCAAGTTTTGCCACCAACACATCTTTTTCAAATTATTTTTCATGGACCAGCTATTTGATATATATTTTCCTTTTCTGAAATAGTTTTTCTTCTTTTGCAAGGCCGCAGTCTGCTATTAGAACAAAGAAATTATAATGAATATTCCGGTGATCGGATGCTGCATTGACGAGATTCTCGTTAAAGTGAGAGATTTTCTGATTGACGGAGCCTTGCGCGAAGCTGGTTATTTATTCAAATTCAACAAGAATGTTGCAGATCTCAAAGACAACCTTAACAACCTTAAAGCTGCTCTAATCGAAGTTCAAAACGCAGTGGAAATAGACCGCAGCAATGCAAGAGATATCGACCCACATATTTCCAACTGGTTGAAAGATATAGGCAAAATGATGGAAGATTTGAAGACCTTTTTGCAAGAAAAAATTCAAAACAAAGCGTCTGGTGCAGGCAACAATGCAAGAGATATCGACCCAGATATTTCCAAGTGGTTGGACGGTGCAGGCAAAATGATGAAAGATTTGGAGGCCTTTTTGGAAGACAAAATTCAAAACAAAGCTCATGGTGTTTGCTTCAAAGTGCCATTTCCCAATTGTTACTGGCGATTCAAGCTCAGTAGGAAGGCGTCAAAGACGAGTGCTGATGTTGCTGAACTCATCAGGAAAGGGGAACCTTTCAAGAAGGGTGCCGATGAAGTTGCGCATCTTGCAACTCTTCAAGATAGCAGGTCGTCACAAACTGCAAAAGAGTGTGAAAATTTTAACTCAAGGTCGAAGGTATTCGATGATATTTTGGCTGCTTTGAGGGACGGTAATGTTACCAGAGTTGGAATATACGGCATGCCAGGGGTGGGAAAGACCACGATGATGGAACAAGTCAGGAGAGCTATGGTTGAGAAAAAAGAATTCGAAGAGGTTGCAGTTGCAGTTGTCTCTGCAGCTTTGGACGTCAAAAGCATTCAGAGGAAGCTTGCAAGTGATTTGGATTTTACTGACTTAGCTAAAGAAGACGACGAATCCGTGAGAGCTTGTCTACTGAGGCGCAGACTTAAGAATGGGAAAAAGATCTTGGTTATCTTAGATGACGTTTGGGATAAGCTTCCCTTGGAAGACATGGGACTTGATTTCGGAGATAGCAGGGGCTGCAAAATTCTCATTTCATCTCGAGAAAAAAGGGTGTGTGAAGCAAATGAATGTAAGCCTTTCTCGATTGAAGTCTTGAGTAAAGAGGAAGCTTGGGTTCTCTTCAAGCAGCATGCCGGAAATTGTATTGAAGATGCAGATATTAATCCAGTAGCCATGGCCGTTCTTAATGAGTGTGGAGGCTTACCACTCATAATTCGAGCAGTTGGAGAAGCACTCAAGGATGGGGAGCTGTTTCAATGGAATGATGCACAGCGACAATTCAAGAACTTCACCCCTCGTAATATTGTCAATTTAGACGATCAAGTTTACAAGACTTTGGAATTGAGTTTCGATAAGTTGAAACCCGAAGAGGCAAAGTCGTGCCTTTTGCTCTGTTCGTTGTTCCCTGAAGATGCTGAGATATCAATTGATGACCTGTCACTACTCGCAATGGCGATGGGCTTCCTTGGTAGCATGGATTCGATAGAAGATGCAAGAAACAGAGTACTTTCGCTGGTGAAGGCTCTCAAGACTTCTTGTTTGTTACTAGGATGTGAAGATGGAGACAAGGTTAAACTGCACGATGTTATCAGAGATGTTGCCATAAATATTGCTTCCGAAGACGTCAAGTACAGATTTATGGTGAAATCCGCTGTCTCTGAATGGCCAGAGATGCAAGAAGCACATAGAGCGACGATATCATTGAGAATTGAGAATATTCGTGAGCTTCGTAGAAAATTGGAATGTCCTCAACTTGAAACCTTAATGTTGGACTGTAACGAGGATTCAGACACAAAAATTGCTGGCACTTTTCTCGACGGCCTTCAGAACCTGACAGTTTTGATTTTGGTTAATGTAACTATCTCCTCGGTTCCCATTCTACCTAACCTTCTGATGTTGAGGATACAAGAGCCGTGGAGTGATGAACATGATGCTTACGCGCTTGATATATCCACGCTCAAGAAGTTGAAGAAACTTGAGATGCTTATCCTTGATTGTTCCTCTTTCCGTAAGCTGCCTCTGGACTTGAGAGAGTTGAAGAATCTTCGGTTGTTGAATCTGAGGGGGTGTGACAATCTCGATCTCATTGAGGAACGTGTCTTATTAAGTCTAACCCGCCTAGAAGAACTATACCTGCCAAGCAAGTTTGATGGTTGGAATCCCGCCTTGCTGGATGAACTAAATTCGTTGACGCGCTTAACAGCACTAGAGACGCGTGCCATCGATTTCGACCATTTACCAAAGCACCAGCTCTGTGAGAAGCTGATCAGGTATTATATACAGGTGGGCCCTGGGTATTTTAACAAATTCCTTGAGAAGATCTCATCAACCAGAACAATCGTCATCGGTGACGTAGACTTGGTCGACCGAAAAGACACGGTAAAAGTTCTGGTGGAGGGAGCTGAAAAGTTGCGCCTGACTGCAAATAAAACTCTTAAAAATCTCTTCTACGAGAGCAGCAGAGACGGCTTTCAACATTTGAAGCGTCTGGAAGTCGTGGATTGTGAAGGAATGGAATATCTACTAAAATGGACTCCGCCGTTATTTCAAAAGAGGTCCTTTTCTAAATTAGAAGTATTGGTTGTCTACCAGTGTAAGATCAGATATCTCGTTAGCTTGCCAATGGTGAAAGAACTTGAGCATCTCCGACACCTGGTAATAGACGATTGCGATTCCATAAAAGTGGTGGTAGTGGGAAATGAAAGCAAAGGAGAGGGAGAGGAGAGCTTGGATCCTGTTCGTTTCCAGAGCCTGAAAGATATTACGCTGAAGAATCTTCCAGAGCTCACAAGCTTCTACTACGAAGCAACGAAGGGATCGGGAATGTTTCCTGCCCATGCTCAAATTCTGTATCCCAGCAAGGTATACCTGAACCAACATTTTGCATATACAAATGCGAGGGATGTCTTCTGTTAATAAGTGAAATCAGTTGTTCATTACGTAGCATAGAGAAATATCAAATAATATTTGTGGCTATGCTCCATAACGGATTTTCCCATACTTCAGGTCGCATTCCCTGCGTTGGAGATAATTAGGATTTCTTCCTTACCAAAAATTGAAGCTATATGGGACGATCAATGTCCGATAGAGGAGTCATTTTCCCAGCTAAAGGAATTGAGTGTAAATGGCTGTGGAAGACTAAAAACTATTGTTCCTTTTGCTATGCTTCCAAGGTTGACAAATTTGCGAGAGATTCGCGTTCGGGATTGTGGATCAGTAGAAACTGAATTTGCATGGCCCACAGGTGTGGAACTATTTCCAACAGAAATAACAACCTTACTGCCTGAGTTAAAGGAAATGACCCTCCAACATTTGCCAGAATTGAAGCAAACGGTGTTGAGCTCAAAGGAACGTAATGATGAAATTGTTGTGTCTCCAAAGCTAACTGACCTGCGGATTGACAGATGCTGCAAGTTGAAAAATGTGTTCTCACTTTCTGCGGCCAGAAATCTTAAGCATCTAGAAGATCTGGCAGTGGTAAATTGTGACGGGATGGAAGAGATTGTGGTGCCGATACGAAAAGGTCGAGAAGAAAGTGATGGCGAGATTTTCCTCCCTCAGTTGAAGATGATAGATCTTGAATATATGGAGAACTTGACGAAGTTCTGGGGCTGTGAATATGAAGAACACCATGAGGAAGAGATCCAAGAGGCGGACCCGGTTTTAACTAACCAACCTCTACCATTTCACAGCAACAAGGTACAGTACAAATTTCCTTCTCAATGTTAATTTATGGTTAATAGCTTTCCAACACCTGCTATGTGTGTACACAAGGAAGAAAATTGATGTTAAACAATCGTGAAAGAAATTTAGCCAAAAGAGAAAGAAATCTCAATGCATAAGAACTTGTCAAAGAAAAAAGGAATATATATACAGCTCAATTAAAAATGTTGAAATCCTATGTGGACTGGACTGGAAGAAGTTTGTTAGGTGTGGAAGATACGACGCATGAGAAGTTTGACAGTGGGGGGAAAATAACTTCATATTGATATAGATTGCGTAGTGTAACCGATGGATGAGATGAGGGAATGCCTGTCTAGTACACCACTTTAATCATTTTTAGTTTTCTAAGATGAGTCACATTTTCTTTTTCTTTTATTTCCTTTTCTTTCCTCTCCAAATCAGTAGAGCATTCAAACACTAGGAGTGTGTTTAGATGAAGAATTTCAAAGTACCTTGTATTTTAAAATCCATTCATTTTAAAATTCATTGATTTATAAATTTATGAAATTGTAAATTTAGTGTTTGGACAATTTTGTAGATTGAGCTAGATAATTTGATAGTGTATATGTACAAACTAATGAGAGAGATTCTCCTTTTTAATTGGAAGAAGTTGCCTAAAATTATAGAGACTCTTTTTGTGGAAGAGATTTGACAAATAATTAGTCTCGACTAGTTGTTTCTAGAGGGAATTTTAGCACACCAAATTCTCTTTCCAAATCCTTCGTAAATGTTGGTAAATCCAACTTATCAGTATCCAAACAAGGAATTTGATACAATGTATTGCAAAATTCTCTATAAAAGTGAAATCTCCAATTTAATTACCTCATCCAAACACACTCTAAGACTATGACACATACCAAAAAAAAAAAAAGAGGGGTAGAAAACCTAATTCAAGAAGGGAGGGGGGGGGGGGGAGTGGGTTGGTGGGAGGTCTCCAAAAACAAACTATCTGTCATCCACACACGATGCATGTGCGTCGCAATCTAAATTTGTCACTTAAGGTTCAAAAAGTCGACAGAATATACTTTAAAGCTTCGTTAAAACGGTCGCTAAAAAAGAGGATTGTACTCGAGAAAAGTATGAAAGTTCACTCTTTTTAGTATCTTAAGGTACCAGTAAACCAAAAAAGTAACCAAACAAAAAATTGCAATTACTGGGATAAATTCTGGTAAAGGTGGTGGATATGTTAGTCTGTTTGATTTTCAAATAAACAAGTTAATTGTTTAGTTTTCTTTGTTGTTTTGATATATTGTGCCATTGGTCAAGCAATGAAGTATGTTACAACAAGTGTTGACTTCATAAGTAGTTCGGTTGTATCTCCTGCTCTTTCTCTCTCCCCCCTCCATTTCTTTTTGCCAAATGCCAAATGCACTCCTTTCATCTCTCAAACTATCACCCACTACCCCTACAACTAATATGCACCCCAATAAAGCAAAACTACTAACAACAACCACTATTTAATTTTATCAGACAATTGGTGTGCAATGACATAAAATATTTCTTTTTTATCACATATATTTATGATGACATAAGAAGAACAAGATCTAGATAATTCCTTTTGATGATATTGCAGAATTAAAACTGTTGCAACAGGACGAAGAAAACTTTGGAAAAGATACCTTCAAGGTTCTTTAATAAGTCGCACCCACAATGTGAATTGGTTTCTACTTCTCTACCAGTGATAGAGGCTAATACATATTAGATATTGGACAGCAATGGAGATGTAAGCTTTCATCGAGATTAAGGAAAAGTTGCTACTAAATCCATTAACGAATTGCAGTAATTAACTTTGGCAGGTTTATTTTCCAAGCTTGGAAAGATTAGATATTAATTTGTGGTACTTTCTAAGGGTTGAATTAGACATGAACAATTCCTGAGCTTTGACCGTTACTAAAAGAATTGTTTGAAGTTAAATTGGTAGTATTATGAGTGTACACGGAAGAATGCGCAACATTAAAATTAGTATTGTATATTGATAGAACTCCTAACAACTACGGTTATAGTTGGTGTGCTTGTGTTGCGACAGAAATTTTCCTGCTACTAAATCTATTAACAAATTGCAATGACTTTGGCAGGATTTTTTCACAAGCTTGTAATAATTACAAGTGTGTAATGTAGGAATTTCCCCACTGGACATCGGTCATCAAGCTGAATCCTTTTGCAAGTTAAGATGTGTAACGATAGTAGAATGTGAAGCGTCAACACTAGTTTTACCAAACTGGCTGCACAATCTGCAAGAGTTGTGTGTTAAAAGTTGTGTTGAGGCGAGAGAGTTATTTGATCTTCAGGGACTAAATGCCCGTGAGCAACATGTACGGCTCCTCTCAAGAATGAGTATGTTAGAAATAGATGGACTGCCGAAGTTGCAGTCTCTGTGGAACGGAGATCCCCTTGGAATCCTAGATCTTCGGAGTTTAACAGAAATAAAAATTGAGAATTGTGGCCTCCTAAAAATGTTGTTCTCATGTTCCGTGGCTAGAGCCCTCGAACAGCTACGGAAATTAAAAGTAGCATGTTGTCCTATGCTGGAAACTATAGTATACGATGACGAGGGAAAGGAAGGGACAGGTGATGACATTGAATTTCCTCGGTTGAAGTTCCTATATCTTGACGAACTGCCCATGCTATCAAGTTTCTGCAATGCAAAGGATGCTTTAACAATGTATTCATTGAAGGCAGCAAGATTGCGTAAATGTCCCCAGATGTTGCGTTTCTCTTCTGGAGGATTGCACTTGCCAAAGATGACCATACTGCTTTCAAGTCCAGCTCGATCGTCACATGTTGCAGACCTCAACGAACACCTACAGGTAATTTCAAAGGTTCTGCTTTTTATTTAGAAATATACAATCCGCTTAGATATATACTATTATGTAAAGTTGTTTTTGGTGAGGAAGTCATCTTGGAAGTTAGAGGAAGTCATTTTTGGTGAGGAAGTCATCCAGTTGGAATATTGAAGTGGAAAATTGAGTTTGTCTGCACATTGAGATGATGATGTGCTAGTGCACTAGCCACTGTAACCAGAGATCGATATGCAATGGTTTAATGCAAAGCCATTGGAAAGTTGTGTGTGGTAGCAACGAATTGGTCTGTGTGACAGCCACATAATAACTTTTTCGATATGGAAGATCTATTTTCCTTGTCAAGGGTCCTGTTACAAGGATCTCTTTTCCTTGTCCTAATTTTGAAGTAAGCTGTGTATTAGTATAATGGATAGTCGACCCTAGAAAATTGGAGTGTGTTCCATCGCCTCCATGAGATCATTTTCTTTCCTCTTCCTTTTCCTACGTGAGATCATTGTGTGCCTTCCACGTATACATAGTTCAATGTGACGAGAATTTGAGTACTCAGTGTCGATAGACAATTTAGATTAAGTTGAAGAAAAAGGAAGATACTCTCTATTGTACTCTCTCCCCCCCCCCCCCCCCCTCTTTGCATGACTTTTTTCCAGGTATGCAACTTAATTCTTTTTTTCAGGCATCCGCAATAAAGATTAACAACAGTGATTTTGACGACAAGGAATTAGCAACAGATGGTGAGGGGTTAACAATGGACAAAGATAGTGATGGTAAAATGGATCTTCGCCTTGTTGTCGAGGGGCTGACACTGCATGATAAAGATAAAATTAGATGGGAGCGAATCCTCGGCCATGATTTCTACTAATCAGAATAGTGCAATAGACCCTTACGGACTCGACACCTGCAATGAAGCAAATTGCAGTACTTGAGCAAATTAGGTCTTAATTAGATGACTCAGCACCTCACTATTAGATGGTCGGATCATTGAATCTTGCTCATGGGATCTGCATGTCAGCAACTAAGATATTTGTTTGGTATTTTCACTCTCTTAAAGATATATGATCAAAGGTGTTTGGGTTCCACTTTTATTATTTGAGATCCAGTTGTACATTCAAAAATACTTATGAAACATATGGCGCCAAAGGTCAAATTGAAATCATAATCTAGAACTAGTATTCGAGCTTCGCTCCTCCTGCCAATTTAAGCTCTAGCTAGTGCTTTTACACACTTATAAAGTACATGGCGACAGACTCAGAATTCAATTATCATTCTCCAATTATATTCCTATACATACTTCTCACCGCTATAATTTATGTAACAAAAGATTAAACAAAAGATTAAGGTAAAGGTAACTTCTTTTTCTGTCCTACCGAAGTAAAGAACAAAAGAAAAACTAATAGGAGGAAAAAAAATCTCGTGAAACATAAATCATGTCCCAGGAAAAGTTTTGAATGTCTTAAAACCAGAAATGTTGTCTGTGGAGAGTAGCAACCAAACATTGGTGCAATACTGCCTTGGCTTGGACATAAATCTAAGCCCTGGCATGAGAAACAAACATCATAGCCAGCACATGCAAGATTATCTTTAATTGCTTGGTGCAATGTGAGGCTAGCTTGTCTCTGATACATTAAACGAGCATTTAAACTAAGATCACAAAGTACATGAAATGTAATGACGCAACCACTTCGAAACACACTTTATATATCAAACGAGATTATTCCGATATTCCCTATTCCAAATGTTTAATCTGAATAAGACCATATTTTTGTCATGGTAGTTTTGAAATGTTTCCACACTTTGTCGATCGGGTAAATCTCCGAGGATTGAAAGGTTCTTGTTTACATGTATACTTTCCTGTTTAAACAACACGCAGTAACAATAGGATGCATAACTCATTAAAAAGTGATAAAAATCTATAGAGGACTCTTAACACGAGATAAATAACGTGAAAGAAGATAATACAGTATGAAACTTAACCGCCAAAAAGTGAACTGTAACCCAAATTATTCACTTTCAACTTTTTACGAACCAAAAGAAGTGACATCAATTTTTTAGTGATGATGTTTAGTATAAATTAAATGGGGCTACTAATATAATGTGCATGTGAGCACGCATTGATGAATTGATTCCTCCAATCCAGGTAGCAGCCAAAATTTGTCATAAGGGTTGATATCCTACTCTCACTTAATCAAATTCAAGTCTCCCTTTAGACGTGGTACGAACGTAATTAGAGGATAGATTTGAAAACATGCCTAGATATTCGTAAAACCTTCTTTTGCAAGCTACCACGGATGAAGGTATGACTTTCAATTTTTGTTATGCCAATAGTTTGTTTACCACATGCTTGTAGCTTATACATGCTTTGTCTGATGATTTAATAACAAGTGGCACCATATGTGATTCCAAATTGAGTTTGCAGTAAATATGGGTGTACCAAAAGAGTATAGTCCGAGCATACACCAACTACGATAGTGTGAGATATAGCAAAGATAGGATGGAGACGAAGACCAAGGGTACTCGGACAGAGTTTGAGGAGTGACAGTGCTGCCACTACAAGAAAATAGGTTTTTAGTGACAAAAATTTCTGTCACTAAAAATGCAATTTCCGTCACAAAAAATTTTAGTGACGGAAAATTCCGTCACATGATTCCGTAGCGTAAAACCTCGTCACTAAAAAGGTCATACTCCTCGTTGGCATCCAGCTCCACAAATTCCATCAACATAAACTCGACAAATTTCAAAAATTCACAAACACATAAAATACCAAGTCAAACATAAATCCTAAATTATCATAAAGTAACGATCATCCTTGAACATGAAAGTAGGTTAATGTTTGAACATATCAAATTAAAGAGAGGGGACTAGTTGGTCACTCAATTTCCGTCCTCATCAAGGTCATACTCCTCGTTGGCATCCAAACCATCCATGACATCATCATCCTCAGTCTGGACGGCTGCACAATCAGATAGAAGATAAATTTAACTAACAAGTACTAAAAATTCATATCTTAATTCATTCTTTAAGCAAGCACCCTATGTTCCCTCGATTAATCTATGAAGGATTACATAACTTCAAACAAGCGTAGCATGCATTGACAAACCAACAGTAGACTTTTAATCAATGAATTCTATGTACAGAAAACTATAACATAGTTTTTACCTTCTAAATCTCATATGTTATTTTTATGTTATAGTATATGTCAAATGGCAATTTCTACTACAAAACAGATTGCATAAATTTTTGGAGAAGTCTTTCCATCAAAATTGAAACTACAAATACTAGTCTATGATTCATATAAAAACCGTCAGAAAAAGAACAAATGGCTGCCACTCTCTTGTGCAATGCAACTAATGTAGTTGTTCCTATCTCTCAACCTTGCTCTAAAACTAAGGTTGTTCACAACCACAGAACTAGAAGAACATTTGTAAACATAAGAGAATAACGCAACACCAAACCAATTAACAGTGGGTGCTTGAATCTGATTGCTCCCAGACAAATGCCAACGGATATACTCCTGTCTCTCATCATTTATAACCATGGAAATGAAACATCAGAAACAATAACAGAACAATGTTTATGGTAGGAATTTGGTAACAATTTATGCACTCAATCGTCTAACCTGTAAATTGTGGTGCAACAATTCCAAGAGTGACCTTGGAAAACTTTAAGGAAGACAATATACCGGTCTATATTGCTAAAAAATTGGCTCCATATTAGCCTTTATAAGCTCTGATGCTGCCTACAAACATTCAACTTAGAGTCATACTCCGAAAGCAACATGACACTATCTGTAGCACCCACAGAGTAAATGGGTATTCAATAGAAACTAAAAGCAGTTCTATATAACCTCATGAACAAAGGTTATTCAATTGACCTTTATGCAAGCTTATATAGATTTTCTAAGGTCCAAAATATACCTCAATTTGGTTCTGCAACGATCGAACATAATTAATAATAACGTCCAGCCATTCCCATTCTCTGCAAATCAGCAGAAAGATCATGGCAATGATGATAATCGCAAAGGTAGTGTCTGCCAAAAATTAATGCTTAACCACGCCATAGTCGTCGCAAGAAGGTTAATTATTTTGTTGTGGATGTTGATAAACCTTGTTTAGTGACATGTAAAGCATGATAACCACAAGAAAGAGTGGATTTAGAATTATTTCAAAAAGAAAGAGGATAAACAAAAATATGTACTGATCAAGAAGAACAATACTAAGATGAGAAAAGAAAGATGGAATATGGAATTTTGAAAGAAGTTAGAAACATAGGTACCTTGTAACATCCAGGAACCAGGTCTTGCAGGCTTCTCAACTTTTCATTTATCTTCTCTCTCCTTAACTGATTACACAAAAACACTTAATCTTAAACAAACAGTGGAAGAAAGGTATCATAACCATTAAAATACATCTTCTTTTCTGAGAAGTGAATTCGATTTTTCCCCCCTTCAAAATTAGGGTAGAGGATGAGAACTTTAAAAACAAAACTGTGCATCTAATTTATGAAAGAGATGACCGACAAAACAATATTTTAACTAATTAGTTACCCTTTCTGCCAAGCTATGACACTATCTAGGGATGACAATTTGGTCCGCACCCGGTGGTTCTCCGACCCGCCCCGAACGTCACTATCTGTAGCACCCATAAAGTAAATGGGTATTCAATAGAAATTAAAAGCAGTTATGTATAACCTCATCAACAAAGGGCCAGATCTTTGTAAGCTCCAGGTTTAGCCATTTCAACTGAAAAATACACACAGACAACGCCATCGGTCCCCTTGTAAAGATATGCCTAGGCAAATACAGTGTGAGGGTAAAGATAGAGAATAATTAAACAAGGATATCACTCAACTTTTGTCTGTTTGAGAAGACAAAAGTTTCAGTACAGAAAACCATTTACAGATGGCATAAATTCTGGTGAAACAATGAGTCATGACCGATGGCATAAATTATATGTACAGAAATCAAATGCCACAATACCCATTCTATGTACAGAAATCAAATGATGTATAGATCAAGACAATTATACTGCAATTGGGGAAAATAACACATGAACTCACCTCGATCGACCAAGATTTGCGAAATGGAGGCGCGGGATCAGGGAGGCAGCGACAATATAGCAAGCAGTCGCGGCAGAAATGGGCACGTTACCAGCGGCAGCCAAGCAGAGAACGACCTGTCGGTGAGAGACGAGCAGCAACAGCAGCCACGAGCAGTAACGGTAGCCACGAGCGCAGGGAATTTCAACGAAGTGATTGGATCTAGGATCTCCGAGTCATTTTTGGTTGGGATAGTGAAATTGATCGATGCATATAGAGGGAACGAAGTTCTCGAAGGCGCCGGCGGTGAGAGATGCCGGGAGGAAAGCGCCGACAGTAAGAGATGCCGACGGGAAGGCGCCGGCGGTGAGAGCTCTAATCTAGAGGGGAATGAAAGGAAAAAAAACTCATTATTCTAGTGTTAATTATTTTTCAAAAACTCAAAATAATTTTTTAAAAACAATTCGTCGCTAAAACTTCTAGTGACAGATTATTTGGTCGCTAAACTTAACATTATTTTCACAGCTTAACATTGGTTAGTTGGGTGACGGAATTTCTGTGACGGAGTCAAATTCCGTCGCTAAAAAACTATTTTCTTGTAGTGTGCAGGGGCAGCGTCATATCTTGACGTTTAAGTGTTAAGGTCGAGAAGAACAATCAAGTACTTAGGCCCCGTACGCTTACTATATTTGTTTTCTGTTTTCATTTTCATGATTTTCATTTCATTTTGAAAATTCGTTCCTTACTTTTATCATTTTCACAAAAAAAAAATAGCTATTTTTTTCTTATATTGGGTTAAGTTTGAGTGAAAAAAAGCTGAAAACACCTTTTAGGTGTTTTCAGTTTTTTGTTACTATTTGAGTAATTTTATCCAAAACGAAAACAGAAAATGATAAAAGTACGCAAAAAAAGAATATTTTTCATCATCATTGCTAAAAACAGAAAACGAATATGGTAAGCGTACGGGGCCGACATTTTCACTCGAGCTGTCTCAACGCACCTTTTATGACTATCTCGAAAGATTGGCTCACACATTACCAGTATGTCAAGAGAATGCTATTAACCTAGTCACTAGACCAATACCCTTATGTGTTCCCAATGGGCATCAAAAGGCGCAGAGATCAGAGACCGGTACGTGGAGAAGATCAGATACCTGTTGTCAAGCGAACTAGTCACGATGCCCCTTGGAAATCTATAGGTTATGATCCTGGAAGCATCGATAATCATCGATAACGTGAGTGTCACACAGTTTAGGCGTGCTTAGTATCACGTGAGCGCCCAAGCCAGAGATACTGTCTCGAAGAACGAACACATCACGTTGCAAAAGATCATCTTGCAAAAGCATTTTGAGCTGGGACCTTTCCTAATACCACATGCTTTGGGGAGCTAGTCAAACATGATTGCACGACCAAGGTGAGCTGCACATGGTGTGGTGAAGATATGACTTAGGTCGGGGGCATGGTAGTACGACAGAGTGTTGAGGCACAATAGTATAAGTAGCAAAGCGAGATACGTGTGGCACATAAGGCAAACTTTATCGAGGCAGTGCAAAGGTGTGGCCGATGATGCAAAATGGTGATCAGGCATGGTCAGCACCATGGATACAGTTTTTGTAAAGTGCAAGCCCCCAAGAGCCATGTATTGGCTTAGCATGAATGCCTTCATTTCGTGTTTGGAAATGGCCCATGGAAAAGAGGTCAAACATTACGGATACTGAAGAGGTGGTCAAGCACCCAGGGAATGGTGTAGCATTTCTGAGTTGACAGATTTTTACCCAAGGACGGGTGTGTCCAAGGAAGGGCAATTCAATGGCTTTAGAACTGGCAATGAGGCGGGTCGGATGCGAATCTTATAATATTCATACCCACCCCGGTAGCCCTGAAACTCCGCCCCGCCACCGGGTCATGTCAGTGCAATACCATACCCCATTTTAAGCAAGTTTAGAAAACTCGTGCCCGCCCCGATCTTTCCTGCCCTTCCCTGAAGCGCTTAAAAGTTATGGTTTGGCTTACTGATCGTGACCAGATTCAGTTTTACGACTATGAACGAGCTAAAGAAGCTCAAATCCACGGTATAAAAACTTTGGTCTGTACTCCCACTTCGGCCGGATTGCTTGAACTTGGATTAATAACCCTATTCAAGAAAAATGCTAATAGCCCAGCAAGCCGAATCCATCTTCATGTTTATGATATAGTACCTGCACAGCCAAACGATAGTATTTGATTCACAAACATGGGTTTAACTACTGGCATATAAGAAGAGGAAAATATTGTTAAGTCCAAATACCACACAGAAGCCAAGAGACATGGACATTCTTCTTTGAGCATACAGATTTAGATGGTTGTTAGTACGTAGTTTCTCTTGCTCAGGAAATCAAGCAGACACCAAAGAGGGGCCGAAATCAAGCGGGCACCGAACTGGGGACCTTCAAATCTTTAATTCACGTGTTTGCAGAAGGGGGCTCTACAAGGAGTTTGGAAAGGTCTTCTTTAGAATGGGTGAGTATGGTCTTCCAACTCTTACAACTATTAGCCGTTATGGGTGTTGTGGGTGGCTAGCTAGGTGGTGGTAAGGTGGAGGTGGTTTATGGCGACGAAGGGGGGGGGGGGGGGTGACCACAGACAGTGCTGGGTGAGAGGGAGAGGAGGAGTCGAAAGACAGGCAAAGAGAATGGGGAGAAAAATATGTACATCTCATGATGGCAAAGAGACGGTGCGGGGGGAGAGGGAGAGGAGTTTGGAAAGGTCTTCTTTATGTCATTTTTGCGATAAAAATATATCAAATTATTAGTATCGTTAGATGGATCATAAGACTTGTTTTAAGAAATCAACTTAAAGCTAAAAGAAAAAGGATTTTCCCTTTGTTCTGCAACAAGGGATAAACTTTAATATTATAAAAACCATTCACTTTTAAATTGCTTATACTAAATTACTTTCAAGCATTCTTTGTCTCCTATACTAAATTAAACAAAGCGGCTTCTTTACGATTACTTTCAACTGATAAGAATATATTATCAAATGACCAAATACATTAACGAGTCAACTACACATTCTTGTGGCTTCATAAGAAATGTTATGATTGTCCGATGCAACTATTGGCAAGCAATGCGGCGAAAAAATGTAATCTTTTTAAAAGCTTGTTCCTGAAATAATGCTTCAATGTTAAAAATCCTAGCATTACTTACTAGGAACAACGATGTCATGCTAAAAGAACATTCTATCAGAAAAATTACATTTATGTCATTTTTTGCGATGAAAATATATCATATTATTAGTATCGTTAGATGCATCATAAGACTTCTTTTAAGAAATCAATTAAAAGTTAAAAGAAAAAGGATTTTCCCTTTGTTGCTGCAACAAGGGATAAACTTTAATATTATAAAAATCATTCACTTTAAATTGTTTATCATAAAGAATTTGCAACGAAAAGCAGTTTAAAATGAAAGGAATACTTTGAAGCATTCTCTATGATTGTTTACTTCTTCTCATTGCCCCAGGTAGCTCCTCCTCGAGCACAAAGTCATCGTTGGAATCTTATAGAATCTTGCATAGCAGTCCAACTAGTTGAAAAGTTGTGAACCAAAAAAAAAAATTTGAAATCGAAATAACATGCGCGAGAGTGATTGTTTCTTTTTCATATAATGTTCCACGCCTCTATTTTATTGGTAAAAAGTATATTAACGATAAAAATATATGCTCTAACAGATATATAAAAAAAGTTATTGTATAAAAGTAGACATTTCCTACATGAAACCAAATATTTACGAGATTGGGTTATCCCAAACCAAAGGCAAAACCGTAGGAAAATCATGAACTACAAGTCTACAATAGAAAAAGAATACCGAAGCCCCATTTCGAATAATTACCAAAAAAAGTAAAGGTAAAAAGACTACTACGGAATAATATCTAGCATGCTTTATATATTTGCAATTCACAAAATATATTTCATCCTCATAATTATGAAGGGGACTGCCTCGTGTATTTAAAATATCGGTGAGAATATTTTAAAATCAATGACGAGTAAAGACCATAAGTTTACCAGAAAAAGAAACATTACTGCTGGGAATCCAAAAAAATTCTCTTTACAGTTCAAATTTGCAATTAGGGAAACTATTGAATGACCCTACATACCTGAGATTCAACTTGTACAGTCTAAGATAGCGTAAGACTAAAATTCAAATGCACCCCAACAACATTAAATTCTAAATCAAGCAAATCAGAGCCTGCACAAGAAGTTGAACTACAGGACAAAGCCATCCCTATCCCCTTTCTTTGTCATCCTTCTTCATCTTCATTTTCATCGCCATTGTTGAACTCAAGCAACTTCCTTGACCTGCAAAACTTGATCAGGAAGTACCACCCAATGGCACCCACAGTCATCAGCCCACTCACCAAATAAACAATCTTGGTGGCAATTACCATGATAAATATCAGGAACCCAGACGGAATAAGGCACATGATCACGAGCCCCGGCAGCCTCATGGGAACCCGATATGGCCGTTTCATCGTCGGATACTTCCTTCTCAACCAAACAAACGACGCAAATTCCAGCAACATACCCAAGCTGTACAGGAAATTTGCCGATGAAATGATGTCAGTGAAAGTCATATAGGAAACCCCCAATGTTATGGCAGTCGACAACAGTATCCCCACCCATGGTGTATCGAACCATTTTGATCTCAAAGCGAAAAACTTGGGCAAAAAGCCTAGATCCGCCATACCCTGAAGCTGATAAGCACTGCTACTTAACTGCGCTTCATATAGCCCAATTGCGGACAAAACAGCACCAATCTCGATCCAGATCTTCAACCATTTGCCTGAAATCATCTGAGCCGCATTCGCCATGAACCCAGTTTCCCATTCACTCTGGTCGACCGACACAGCACCCGTTACAGCAAGCAACGGGACTATGTAAGCCAAACAGGTCAAAATCACAGCTGAGAAAAGAGCCACCGGAAAGGTCTTCTGAGGCTTTTCAACCTCACCGGCCAATGTACTAACGTTATCCCAAAAGTTCAGGTTCCAAAACAGGGTGTTGAAGAACAGATTCCAGTCCTTCTTCACACCCTGTTGGCCTAAACTGCCCCAACGGTGAGGGTGAATCTGAGGGATTGCTATCAACGACATGATAATGAACGGCAGGAGGGAAACTACGCCGAGTCCTACGGCGGCGTAGCCAACAATGGTCAAGCCGGTGTAGTTGACGAATGATAAGAAAAGGGTGGATATTAAGATGGCAAGCTTGCGAGGGAGGCCAGAGTCGAAAACTGGGAAGAGTTTTTCCAGGTAGTCTATGCAGAGCACGGGGAAGGCAGCAACATTGATGACGCCGCTAAGGAACTTCCAGGTGCCCATGAGGGAACCGCAGAAGGGGCCGAAGGCGCGGTGAGCCCATATTACGAAGCCGCCGTTGCCGGGGTAGGCGGTGGAGAGTTCGGCGGTGATCAGGGCCTCCGGCACGCTCCAGATGAAGGGAAAGATGAGGAAGCCGAGGATGGCCAACAGGGGGCCGGCAGCCTTTACCGCTGGCTCCTCTCCGTACGGGCCTCCGGCGACCTCGAAGTAGATCAGGAAGATTAGGGGGAGCAGAGAGAGTTTTTTGCTTGTGGGGTTGCGGGTGGGGGTGGTCAAGGTGTCTGTGCCGGTTACTGGGAGGAGGTTGGGGGGCTCACCGGCGGTGGATTCTGGTGGTTCTTGCTTTGTTCTTCCTCTTAGCTCCGCCATCGCCGGTGGTGCAACTGCAAGGTAAACACCCCAACTCTTTGCTCTCTATTTAACCTTTTCTCACTGGCAACCGTTTCCCCTCTTTCTTTCTCTCTTTTCCATGCTCTTCTTTATAGCAATCAAACGGGTCTTAGTTCAATCATTCATCTAAGCTTTCAGGAATATCAAATTCTGGGTCCAACTCATATTTCCAAAAGCTTTTGCACCTAATCTTCCAATCACAACGTGCAAATCTGTAATAAGAAATAGTAAATGTCAGAGTCAATACTTTTATAGTGTTAGTGGAGCTGTAGAAAATTCTTGTAATTGGTGTTTGTAGAACGTTGTTAAGGAGCATTTAACTACTCCCTCTTTTCATAGTCATTAAAGAAGGTCCTCCTCTTTTAGTACAACCACGAGCTCTATATACTTTTTGATAATGTAAGAATCGAAGAAGATGGTCAGCAACGTGTTGAGGTTCTTCACCAAGGATATAATTACAGAACTAGAGCTTGATTAAGGGTCATTAAATTCAAAGCTAAGGCAAATATAATTGTAGCAATAAACTAGCATTAAATCCTTATAACGCTACCGGAAAGAAAATATAGAAACAAAAGCTTAGAAACTATATAATATGTCATGTACTATCATACAAAAATTCTAGAGAAAGAAAATGTGAAATCTACACAATTTAACTTTAACAGGATTTAAGATTAACTTTTAATGCCATCTAACTATACTAAAATTTTAGAGACAAATCTACATTATTTCATTTCAACCAGGTGGAATATAACTAAATTATGATAATAGGATGTATGGTGGCGCATGGTACCGCTTCCTTTTTCAAATTTTTTTTAATCAGAAGACGCTCGTAGAAAGCATGGCTTTAAACCGGGATCATTGCGAGAGAGTCCATATACAGGTTCGCTAAAGCACCTTAGCTCAAGCAGAAACAACTTTTGAAATTCTAGGTAGTAAATTATGTGATTTTAGAATCTGTAATTTGCACCTAAAATTTAATTGTACATTGCCATATTTAACCTGCCGAATCACTCATGTTATGATCTTCTACATCCTAGGTTTTCCCGTTCCGTCATCTGCTATTGCTCTTCTAGCCAAACCACCCCTGAAACCCAAAAACCATCAGAAACGCCCATCCCTCAAACAACAAGCCAGCCTTCAAGGAATATCCCACTCTCCCCACGCTTCCCATATCCCCTGCTCAGAAATCTCTCTTGATTAAGGTGAAAGGAGGTAGTCACCTTCAACCACCTCCACCATGTTGATTCTGTCAAGAAATTGTCAAGGGCTCGGTACCAGGAAAAAGGTCCAAGCCCTCAGGCGCCTTGTGCGCTTTTCTTCCTCTGAAATTCTCTTCCTTTCTGAAACTAAATGCTCTTCTGGTTCTCTCTCTCCCATTCTAAGAAATCTCGGTTACATGCAATTTCACTTTGTTGAACCTGCTAATACGCCAGGTGGCCTATGCCTAGCTTGGAAGCTAGGTGTGGACCTGGAAGTAGTTTCTTCTACCCCAAATATAATCAATGCCCTTATTTTTTCGAATCCCCCTACTTCTCCTTGGATGCTTTCTGCGATTTATGGTCCACCGTACAGGCAAGCTCGTCAAGCTTTCTGGGACTACTTATCTCAAGTTATTGATTCCTTCCCTGGTCCTTGGATGGCTATCCTGTCTTTAACGAAATTGTCACTTCCTCGGAAAAAAAAGGGGCAGACTTGTTGCATCTCCCTCTTCGGGCGATTTGATCTCTGTGATAGACTCAAAGGGTCTTATTGACCTTGGCTTCTCGGGAAATCCCTTTACATGGAGCAACAAGAAAAGACTTCAAGCAAACATCAATGAATGACTAGATAAAGGTTTTGGTAACTCCTAGTGGCGCCTGCTCTATCCAAATGCCTCGGTGAAACATTTGCCTGCTCAGCAATCACTACAAGAAAATTCATTTTTACCGACGGAATTGTCCGTCGCTAAAAGTGGGTATTCTGTCAGTAAATACTTTTAGCGACGGACTGTCCATCGCTAAAAGTCCGTTGGTGACAACCCCGTCACTAAAAGATTAGAGACGGAATTTGGTTGTCCGTCGGAAAAAATTCAATTTTTACCGACGGAATTGATTACTTTTAGCGACGGAAATTCCGTCGCTAAAGGTATTTTCTATATTTTGACTGATTTTTGAATTTTTTCAAAAATATTTCTAAAACTTTTAGCGACGAATTTTCTGTCACTAAAAGTACGTTGCAAAGTCTTTAGGAACATTAGTTTTGTTAAAAATGTGTCTCTAAAACGTTTATTGATATGTAAGAAGACTTTTAGCGACGGAATTCCGTCGCTAAAAAGCTAAAAAAGGTTTTTTTTTTTGGTTTTTTTTTATAAATTCAAACCTACTTCAAACAATTAATCCTATCCAACCAACCCAACAACAATTTAACTCTTTAAACTAAGATTCATCCTAATACTCGATACAACAAATTACATGTTCACTAAATACAATAGATGACATTGTACAAATCCAAAAAAACAAAATAACAAGTTTCATTGAAAGTAAAAAAATATAAATCAAGATCCTTGCTCTGAAGCCTGAAAAATATCTCTCTGTTACGTATTCACGTACAATTCCAATCACACTCCTTGCAACTGATGATGAGCCAATATCCACATCGATCTGCATATATAAGATGTTCTTTTAGTTTAATGTTATTCAAGGAGCAGAAGGAACAAAAACCTAAACCAAAAAGTATATGCATAAACAAAGATTAACTCGAAAGTATATGCATAAACAAACCTCTTGAAGAAAACCACAGTTCATCGAAACACTTTAGAAAATGGCAACTTCAAAGTATATGCATAAACAAAAAAAAAATAGAAAAGAGAAGATTGCAGGACTATTCAATTAATTTGCCAAGCCAAAATAGCTATACTCAGTGCTAAAGACCATGTCACTGTTCGCTTGTCAAACCTAATTCTAAAACCCTAATTAAAGTAATTTTATATAACACCCTTAATTCCATACTCTAATTGAAACCCCTAAACTTTAAAACCCTAATCTAAAACAAATTAACAATCAATTAGTCCATTAGAAGAACAAGAAAACGAAAATCTAACAAATCTCTTCTAGAAAAAGAACAAGAATTAAACTACTAAAGAATAGAAAAGTCATCAATGGAAGGAGGAGAAATTAAAGAGATAGAACGAGATTAAGGAGGAGATGAGCACTTACCGTCGGCAAGACTCGAGATATAGGGCTGAGCTATGGTCGCCGCCGCCGGCCGGTGGAGTCCGGAGTCTAGACTCGAGAGAGATAGTGAGAATCGCAAGTTGCAGAGACCAGAGAAAGTGGCGAGAGTGCGTCTTGCGTCGTGCGTGGGTTCTGAAGTCGTAGAGATCCAGTGTGGTTCCACCCCTAATGGCTGCAGCATGGGGAGGGGTGGGTGGCTTTGTAGATAGGTGCCATGGGAGGTGGGAGGGGGGTGGCGGAGGTGGGCTTCGAAGCTGGAAGGGTGAGAGAGAGAGAGACAGACGAGAGGGACAAGTGAGCGGTGGGGAGAACATAAAGAAGGGTAGGGTTTCTCTAATTTTAATAACTTTTAGCGACGGTAAAAATCCGTCGATAAAAATCTGTCGCTAAAAGTTATTAAAAAATCGGAAAAAAACTTTTTCTAAGCCAAAAAATCCGTTCAAAAATAAAAAATAAAAAAATGAGAATTAGCGACGGATTTTTTCGTCGGTAAAAGTCTGTCGCTAAATCTATTTACCGACGGGTTCCTCTGTCGGTAAAGATATTTAGCGACGAACTTTTACCGACGGACTATTCCGTCGCTAAAAGAGCCTTTAGCGACGGAATTCTGTCCGTCACTAAATGATCTTTTTGTTGTAGTGAATCCGATCACAGCCCCATCTTGTTGGACACAGCTGCAAAGTCTTCTCCAGACCCGAAGCCTTTCAAATTCCTAGAATGCTGGACACGGGATGTAGCCAGCCACCTTATCATTTAACATGCCTGAAAGATAAATCTCAGGGGATCAGCTCTTTTCAGACTATGCCAGAAAATCAGGAACACCAAAAAGGAACTCAAAGCATGGAATCATTCACATTTTGGTCACATCCAAACAAAAATCAAGGATCTTTCCGAAACCATTGATCAATTGCAGAGAGATACCCCTTCCGTCGAGAATCTGAAATTGGAAAATAATTTGCAGCTCGAATTGGATGAGGAACTGGAACGTGAGGAATCTCTATGGTTCGAGAAATCACGTCATTTGAAAGTCTAGGCTGGTGATCTCAATACTAAAATTTTCCATCTCACTACGACTATTCGCCGACGAAGGAATGTTATTGAGTTCGTAAAAAATAATGAAGGGATATGGTTGGCGGGAAGAAATCAAATTGGGAGCTGTTTTAATGATCACTTCAGTCAGATATACTCATCCTCGAACCCAATTATCCTGTGGAATCTGGAAGGCTTGATCCAGCCAGCAGTTTTGGATATGGATAATGAATTCCTATGTTCCCGCCCAACCGATGTGGAAATTGAACGTACCTTAAAGGTTATGGGTTCCAACAAAGCCCCGGGGCCTGATGGAATGACTGCGCTTTTCTTCAAGACATACTGGAACACTACTAAAGTGGTTATGATCAATAGCATACAATCATTTTTTAGGTCTGGCCATCTTCTCAAAGAATTGAATCATACCCATTTAGCCCTTATTCCCAAAGTCGAAAACGCAGTCAAGGTCACTCAATTCTGCCCCATTAGCTTGTGCAACATGGCTTACAAACTCATTTCAAAAATCCTGGCAACAAGACTGCAGTCCTTGCTCCACAAGTGGATATCCCCTCTCCAAGCAGCCTTTGTACCTACGCGACTGATTAATGATAACAGCATTTTGGTACAAGAATTATGGCACACGATGAGGAACAAGAAAGGAAAAAACGGCTTGATGGCGATAAAGATCGATATGGAGAAAGCGTACAATAAGATGGAATGGCCATTCCTATTACTTGTCATGGAAAAGTTTGGGTTTGCGCCAAAATGGATCAACTGGATTGAGTAGTGTATCACAACGCCCTCTCTCTCGACCCTTATCAATGGAGCACCGTTCAGAAAATTCAGTCCAAGTATAGGTCTCCGGCAGGGAGACCCACTCTCCCTATTTCTGTTTATTATGGGAGCTGAAGTCCTCACACGACTGCTACTTAAAGAGGAGAACTTGGGAAATCTTAAAGGCATTAGAGCAAGCCTCGGAAGTCCGGCGATTACGTATCTCCTATTTGCTGACGATCTCTTTATATTTTGCAAGGCAAATAAAAGCAAAGCGGAAACAATCTTAAGATTCCTTAAAACATTTGAGATGTGGTCAGGTCAAATCGTTAATCGAGAAAAATCCAAGATCTTTTTCAGCAAGAACACGTTGGGTCGGATAGAAGGGAGATGTGCAGGCTTATGAATATCAGGACGGCCCCGCCAAACGATAAGTACCTGGGATTACCTCTATTCACCAATCAAAGCAAAAGAGATCTCTTCAAGTCAATCGTAGAAAGGGTGAAACAAAGGCTTAGTGGCTGGAAATCCAAGTGTTTGTCGCAAACTGGACGAGGGATTTTGATCAAGGCTGTTGCAATGGCAATTCCTACGTACGCTATGTCTACGTTCGCTATCCCCTCCAGTATATGTAACAACATAGATGGAGCTGAGATGAGATTTTGGTGGGGTCTCAATGTTTATGCAAAAAAAAGGTGTCTCTCATTAATTATTTTGTTTTGGGTTAATGACAAAACTGTCCCCTGAGGTTTACACGTATTTTTACTTTGCTCCATGTGTTTACAAATTTGGCAATAGTGTTCCTTGAGGTTGACAAAACCATTGCAAACAACTTCAAAAGTGAATGGCCTTTGAAATTCGGGCGTTAAGTCTGCATGTGCATAGCACATGCCATTTTTGCATGGGCAAATTAGTCCATTCTTTTACCAAAACTCTCGAAAAACCCTAAACCCCAATTGCTTTCTTTTCTCTCTTCCTCTGCTAGAAACCTAAACCCCAATTGCCATACCCCATGTCGAGCTTCCCTCCGACTGCAAGTAATTTGTCCTGCAACGGCATAACAAAGAAAATCAACAGATATCAAATTCAAAAATCAAGGAAAATGAGCCTCTAACACTGCCCTAAAATCAAGGTAAATATGCCTCGAATCAGCCATGGAAGATTTGCAAGAATCTATGTTCAAATAGACACAAAAAAGACCTCTTGTCGAGCAGGTGTAGATTAAAAAGCATGGTACAAAGCCTTCAATATGAGACTGTACTAGCACTGTGCCATTGATGTGCTCACCTTGGCCACTCCGCCACATTGTGTACCAAAGACCCACCAAATGCAAGTCTCAAAATTCCAGATGACATCGATAGCCCATCCCTTTGGTTATAGATTTGAAAAATCAAGGAAAACAGAGATTAACACCACCATCTCCAGCGTCCCCATAATTGAAACCATCGCTGACGAACCATGGAGGTGGTCACTCACTGACGAAGAGCCACATAGGTGTAATTGACTCCTCGGCATTCTCCGACCGAAAGACATCCGCATACTACCACCGCCTCCCTGCTTCTCCTGAGACCGTGAAACCCAAAAGGCGGTGGATCTGTAAAAAGTGGTGCGTCTGTAAATCCCATACTTTTCCCATCAGAGGTCGCACCAAATCTTAGCGAAGACTCTTGGGGGAAATCTGCAAGCACTGTGGCAGTCTCATAACTTCAATTCGAGCAAGTATGACGGAATTTTAATGGAAACGACCGATTTCACAATCAAGGGTTAATGACAAAAGAACAAAACTGTCCCCTGAGGTTTAATGACATTAATTTGATTTCTGCTTTGTGCAAGAGAGTCAACTGGTCAACTCTGTAAATGACATTAATACCCATGTCGAAACGGCATGTGCTCTGCACATGCAAACTTAACGCCCAAATTTCAACGACCATCCACTTTCGGAGCTATTTGCAATGGTTTTGTCAACATCAAGGAACTTTTTTGTCAAAGTTATAAACACGGGTAGCGAAGTGCAAATACGTGTAAATCTTAGGGGATAGTTTTTTCATTAACCCTTTCCATAATTAGCCATCCTCTTCATAGGATTTAGACCGAACATATAAAGGTAAAACTATAAAATCACTACCTCACTCTCCAGACTTTTTCCCTTTACTGCACGTAACTACCAAATATGCCAAACTTTCTCCATATCTATCTACCTTCATATATCTTTAATTGCAGATTAAAAGAACTATTCTCTTTAACGATCCAATGATAATCCTGCATTATTTTTTGAAGCTATTCATTATTTTGTAATTCTGGTATTCTTGAAGCTGCATTTATTTTTCCTGCATAAGCAGTCTGCTAAGACACCCAAAATGGGTTCTACCTGAATGAAAATGTGCCAAAGACCATTGCAAATTCAAATTTCATTTACAGCCTCAATTTGCCTATATAGCTTAAACGCTCAGACAGTGGGTGGGCACCTGGTGGTTGTGGGTGTGCGCTTGGTCGCCGATGGTAGTCCTGGGCGTGCGATTGTTAGAGGCAGTGGTGGTGGTCGTTGGTGGCCCAGGGACTGTGACTAAAGACGATGCATGATGGTGACCATGGGTCTAGGACTGGAGGTGATTGTTGGTCGGTAGTGGTCTGCAACATGTGCAATTGATGGCTGCCGACTGCCGGCGTAACTCTGTGTGTGTGTGTGTGTGTGTGTGTGTGCGTGTGTGTGTGTTGATATGTGTGTACGTGTTGATATGTGTGTGTGCGTGATTGTGTGGGGGGGGTGTGTGTGGATGTGTGGGTGTGTGCGCATTAGTGATGTCTCTGTGTGTGTGTGTGTGGTGGGGTCGGAAGGGAGAAGAAGGAGGAGGAAACGTGGGGGTGGTGGCGTGGGTGAGAGCTGATGGCTAATAGGAGTTACTTATGTTAAGCTAGAAACAAAGAGTGGATTGGAACTATGGAATGTTTTATGCAGCGAGAATTCCCCAGGGAAACATTAGTGGTGCCTGATCTTTCACCGGAAAAACCAGCAATAATGCTGAAAAGTCCTATGCTTCAGGCCGAAGCACCACACAGATTGGTCAACTTTCACTTTGAACTGCGAGTATTGCTACCAACTGGTCCAACACCTAAAAGATGATTTGTTGAAGCAAGTCTAAAACAGGGCTACAATGAAATGTAAAGACTACCTCCATGGAAGTACCTTTTCTCCGAAGCTGGAACTCGGCACAAATTGGTTTCCCTACAAAGCTTATGCACTTGGCAAAAATCTTGATATTAAGCAAAAAAGATGGCATTGCAAATATGCAGATCAAATGGTGTTCGGGCACACGCAATGAGCAGGTGGCATTCTAAGAAATTTTTCAACAAATGAAACAACATAGGTATTTTAAATAATAAATAATTACTTATGATAACATGTTTGATTTCACAATTTAAAATTTGATGTGTGTTAGTTGTGCATGTGTGCATGCGTGTGCAAAATATGCAGATCATAGGTGTAGAATGATTATTGTGTTATACTTAATTGTTTTTTATGCGTATATCCTATTTTGCAAGGTTATGTCTTAAGCTCCGGAAAAATCAATTAGAAGTAATGAAAAGGACATAAGGGCGGCACGTTTATACGTACAAGAATGTTTATGCTTACCCTTTTGAAAGTGTTTAAGTCTAATATGTAAATTTAAATAGACGCCTTTTGTTTTCATAATGTTATTTTATCTATTCTTTTGACTTATATGAAATGACGCTAAAAAGTTATAGTAAGAGTGCAACAATAAATCAACACACACATCGCGTGAACACCGCAGCTCGTCAATATTAACTCGAGAAGATTTGTTTAGCCATTAAGAAGTTTGATAGCTCCAAAGTCAATTTCTTCAGATGATCACTCCTCAAGCACTTAAACCATATAGTATCTTGCATGGCAACCCAACAAGTGGAGAAGTCGGAAAAACAGAAAAAACTTGAAATAAAAGTAAATACGCGAAAGAGATTGTTTACGTTCGTTCAATGTTTCACTCCTTATTTCTTGGGTGATATGTAAATTAACAAAAAAAAAACATAAATTTTTTAACAGATGTGAAAAAAAAAATGAGATAAGAAAATAAACATTCCTTGCACGAAATCAATTGAAAGGTTTACGAGTATTGTTTTACCCCAAACCAAGAGGCAAAAACGTAAGGGTAATCACGAACTACAATAGAAAGAATACCGAAAGCCCAACTCCAGGGGCGGAGCCCAAGCATGACCAGGGGGGCCATGGCACCCCCCAATATTTGATAAATTTTTGTTAGTTGTTTTAAATAATAGGTGGTTATGTTTAAAATATTTACTAAAATGCCACCATATTATATATCAATGTATTAGATTTCATTTTGTAATGTTTTTTACTTTTTGTGCTACCGGCCTTCGTAGTCTTTATTTTTCTCGTTCTCTTGTCCATCTTCATTCTATCAAATTCTAAATTTTTCAGATTTTAAAGAAAACACTAATATATCAAGGTTATTTCTTTTTTTTTTATTGTTATATTCTTATAGTATGTTAACTTATACGTGACTATTGTCATCGTACAATTGATAATTGCACTAATGATACATATATACAATAAGAGTAAAGTTTCTTTCATGCAAGATTAATAGTTTGTTGTTGACTAACTTTACAAGTTAAATAAATCACTATAAATAGTAAAATTATATGATTATTAGTCAAATTGAGCAATCTATTTTTCATTAACGTATTCAATCGTGACGCGAATTCTTTTATGTTAGCCGTTAATTTTTTTTATGACATTTTGGTTCTCCCGATTGGACTTCCTGGATCCGCCCCTGCCCAACTCCCACATTCTTATTCTTACAATAATGATAACCGGATTAATTACCGGAAGAAAAAGTAAAGATAACAAGATTGCGTATGACAAAATAATCTCTAGCTTGCTTTATACACAATTCGATAAAACTCAATTTCTTTCGTCCAAGAAGGGGACAAAATAAGATGGGTAAATTACACTAAAACCCCCTGAGGTTTTACATAATTACACTCAACTACCGCTATCTTTAAAAATTACACTCCGCTCAAAAAAAAACTTTTTCTCTTACGGTGTTAACGTTGGAATGCAAAAAGACATGAATACCCTCCTACGGTTTTCTTGAGATTTTGGAGGGAAAACCTGTTCTTGGGAATTGGAGGGAAACTTGTTCTCGGGAAGGAGGAAAAACAGTTGGCAGAGAAGGAGGTGGGTAGGGGGTCACTGTGCGATCGGGGGAAGGGAAGCCTAGAAATAAATCAGAGCCAAACATTTCACAACCCTAATCTCATAAAAAAGACGAGGCAACCAATTTCGGTGTACCTGTGCTACGGGACGACGCAACCACTTCCGGTGAACCTGTGCTGCGGGACGACGCAACATTTTCGGTGTACCTGTGCTGCGGGACGACAACCACTTCCGGTGAATCTGCTTGAAGGTAGGTATGTTTTCCTAACTCCTTCATGTCTTTCACGTTTTTCTCGTTATTTCCCATTTCTGATCTTTCTTCTTTTGCATGATTTCCGTAGTTGATAGCATAATGTAACCCGTAATTGGACCCCGATTTAGGCCCTAATTCACGTAGACACATTTTGAACCCTAATTGGACCGTAATTGAACCAAATGAACTCTAATTGAACCATAATTGTACCGTAATGTAACCAATTGAACCCTAATTGAACCGGAATGTAACCAATTGAACCCTAATTGGATCGTAAGTGAACCAATTGAACTCTAATTGAACCATAATTGAACTGTAATGTAACCAATTGAACCCTAACTGAACCAATTGAACCCTAATTGGACCGTAATTGAACAAATTGAACCCTAATTGAACCCTAATTGAACCATAATTGAACCGTAATGTAACCAATTGAACCCTAATTGAACCAATTGAACCCTAAATGAACCTTAATTTAACAAAATGACCCTAATTGAACCAATTGAACTCTAATTGAACCCTAATTGGACCCTAATTGAACAAATAGAAACCTAATTGAACCAATTGAACTCTAATTGAACCCTAATTGAACAAATTAGACCCTAATTGAACCCTAATTGAACAAATTGGACCCTAATTGAACCCATTGAACTCTAATTGAACAAATTGAACCCTAATTGAACCCATTGAACTCTAATTGAACAAATTGAACCCTAATTGAATATCCTAATTCACTTAACCCCAGCTGATGAACCCTAAATTGAATGCCCTAATTGTAGCCCTAATTTAACCCCCTAATTATTTTTCCTTGTACTACAGAATGGGCACTGAAAGGATGTATGAACTGAGGGTCCACTACTGTAACATTGTTGATAGCATAGTTGATGTGGATCCTGACAGATACAGCTATATGGATCTGCTTACCGATGTAAATGATCTTATGTTGAAAGACCTCCCCTCTAGTTTAGGTATAGTTATTGCCCTATACTATACTTTGCCTGGAACTCATGTCAGGGAAGAAATAACATCTGATAGGTCCTTACTTGACATGTTTGTGCTGTATGAGAATTCAGAGGAGATTCATGTGTTCTTAGAAACTGTTGGGGTAGAACCTACAGTAGTTAGTTATCCAGAACCAAATGTAGAGGCAGCTAGAAATGACAGTAGACCTGGGACTAGTAGGGCACCTGAGAGTGAGAGTGAAGATGGCAGTGATGAGGAGTTGCACCACACTAGTGATGATTCTGATTCTGAGGATAATGATTGGGAATTAAGGGAAGAATTAAGTGAGACTGATGAAGAGGCAAGTGATGAAGAGCCTGTGACAGAAGATGATCAATTAAGTGAACATGAGTTGTCCAACTGTGATGATGAAGATGAAAATCCTATGTACAAGAGTGATGATAACTTGGATGTTGAAGCAGTAAATGTAGACAAATATATGAGGGGAGAGCTATTTGAACATAGGCCAGGTGAACCTATTGAACTGTACAAGGGTTTGTTGTTTGAAGATGTCAATCATTTTAGGAATACTCTGAGGGATTATTGTATTCAGGCTGGGTTTAAGCTTGTCAGAGATAGGAATGAAAAGAACAGGGTTGCTGCCCATTGTGGCAATCCTGGATGTAGTTGGAGGATATTTGCATCACCTATTCCTGATGGGAAAACTTACAAAATCAAGAGCTTAGGTCCTGAACATTCTTGTGTAATGGGCATTTCTAACAAGGAGGCCAATTCCACTTGGATTGCACAGAAGCTGCTTGGGCACATTAGGGGAAATCCTGATATTACCATAAATGGGCTGCAAGAGCTTTTGCTAGAAAACTATGGTGTAGAGGCCCATAGAATGCAGTTGTACAGGGCAAAAAAGAAGGCACTAGAAAAGATTGAGGGGTCTCATGCTGAGTCATATAAGAAGCTGTGGATGTATGGGCATGAGGTGATGAAGACTAACCCTGGGAGCTTGTTCAAGCTTGAAACTCAAAGAGTTCAACCTAACCTGGATTTGCCTCACTTCCATAGGCTGTTCTTTTCATTTGCAGCTGTGCAAAATGGCTTTAAGGATGGTTGTAGGCCATTTCTTGCAGTTGATGGATGCCATCTTAAAGGGCCTTATGGAGGTGTATTATTGTCTGCTGTGGGCTTAGATGGGAATAATGGGTTATTCCCTATGGGATTTGCTGTTGTTGAGAGTGAGAACACACAGAGTTGGAGGTTTTTCCTACATCACCTTTATACCATCATAGGTGATGGTCCTGATCCAAAGCCATGGGTGATCATGTCTGATGGACAAAAGGGTATTGAGATTGCCCTAGCAGACATTATACCACATGCAACTCATAGAAGGTGTTGTAGGCATCTTTTCTGCAATTTTAGGTCTAGATACACTGGCATGAAGCTTAAAAGCTATTTTTGGTCTGCTGCCAAGGCATACAATGTGGATGACTTTAAGCTAGCTATGAGACAGATGGAAGACTTGTCACCAGAAGCAGCTGAGTGGTTAAAAGGTCATAAAGTAGAGAGCTGGGCTAGGTATACATTTGACCCTGCTGTTAAGAATGACCAGGTAACCAGTAATGTGGTGGAGTCCTTCAACAACTGGCTAGGGAAATTGAGGGGAAAACCTGTGCTATCCATGATTGATCACATTAGAACTAGGCTGATGGTAAAGGTACATGAAAGGTTTGAAAAGGCTGCTTCTTGGGAAGAAGTAGTAACTCCAAGGATAATGAAAAAATGCAAACTGGCAGTTGCTGAATCTAGGTGCTGTAAAATAGTCATGGGTTCTGGGGGTACAGAGTTTGAGGTATCTGACCTTGGGAAGGTGCATGTTGTGAACTTAGTGAGGAGAAGTTGTTGTTGTAGGGTTTGGGATCTTACAGGCATACCTTGCAAGCATGCAGCAGCATGCATCAACACCAGGAGATTGAATGTGGTTGAGTTTGTGGATAGGTGCTACAGCAGGGATACTTATTTGAAAGCTTATGGTCATGTTATGCACCCACTGCATGATGAGACCCACTGGGGGCCAGCTCCAGGGGATCCTTTGCAACCTCCCCCTTTTAGGAGGTTGCCTGGAAGACCAAGAAAGGAAAGGAAGAGGGCAGCAGATGAACCTGCTAGGGAAGGAAAAAGGTCATGCACTCTGAAGTGTGGAAATTGTAAGCAATTTGGGCATAATAAAAGGACCTGCCAACGGGCACCAGTGGGAAGCAATAGAAATGCCAATGTTGCAAGACCAGTGAGGGGGGGGAGGCAAGGTAGGGGCAGTCAAGGTAGGGGCAGTCAAGGCAGAGGCAGTGAAGCTGGGTGTAGTCAGATTGGGTGCAGCCAAGTTAGCATGAATGAGCAGGTAACCACTGATTTCTTTTACTTGTTTTTCAGACTTTAACTTATTGTTTTTTTCCTCAAGTTTTCCCAATCTGTTTTTTTTTAACAGGGAGGACCTGAGGTGGTGGCTCAAACCCAGGAGTCACAGCCTTGAAGCTGCAGAGAAGGGTAAGGGTATTTGTAGATATGAAATGACTTTTGTGAAGCTGTGAATGAAGATTCTTTTGTGAAGCTAGTTGAAGACAGATTGAAGATTATTTTGTGAAGCTGTGAATGATGATTATTTTGTGAAGCTAGTTGAAGATAGATTGAAGATTATTTTGTGAAGCTAACTGAAGATATTGTGAAGATTATTTTGCGAAGCTGAATGAAGAAATTGTGAATACCTTGTGACTGCATACAAGTTTTTGAAGTTGAAGTCCAAGGAATATGTTAGCTTTAGGTCTCAAATATGTGACAGACAATGTGTACACTTTGTAAAGTTTAGGTTACAGTCAACACATGCACAAGTTTGGATTATGTAAGCTTAGATCTTGGGGATGATGTAAACTGTCTATTTTTGGATAATGAAACCATGGTTGTATTAAATCTCAGTGCTTTTTGTAATTTACCAATTAGTTTGTGTGCACACTGTAGTTTGGTGCAATATGTTTGTGTATTTGATTTGTTGCACTTGGTTGTCTTCATTTGGTCTGTTGCATTTAGTTTATGCATCAGTGGGTTGCACTGTGTTGGTGCATACTGCTGTGGTGGTGCATTTTGTTTATGGAGTTGGTTGCAATACAGCTGAATGAAGAAATTGTGAATACCTTGTGACTGCACTTGGTTGTCTTCATTTGGTCTGTTGCATTTAGTTTATGTAGCAGTGTGTTGCAATACAGCAGTGGGTTGCACTGTGTTGGTGCATACTGATGTGGTGGTGCATTTTGTTTATGGAGTTGGTTGCAATATGTTGGTGATACCCTGGCATGATTCAGCAGTTTGTTTGTTCACTAGTTTTGAGCAGGGTCACTCCAATTCAACAATTCAGCAGTTTGTTTGTTCACATGATTTGGTGATACCCTGATAGAGCAACAATTCAGCAGTTTGTTTGTTCACTAGTTGCAATATGTTGATCATGTCCTGATTTGCTATTTTTCAGAAAGGTCACTCCAATTCAACAATTCATGCATCATATTCATCCACAGCATGTCATGCGCAAAAATAGTTACTTTTCAAATTACACAGAACTCCCATGAGGTTTGCATTAATTACACTGAGCTCCCATTACGAAAAAGATCAGAGAAGGCCATACAGAGAAAACCCTAGAACATCACATTCATTCACCTTCTTCATACAAAGTCATTACAAAATATTACAAAAGAGCTCTGGAAAGGAAAATCAAGCCCACATTACTTGCAGTACATAAACACACACCCAACTTCCTCATTTGCGGACAACAAAAAACATCACCATAATACACATCCATGAGGAAATTAGAGAAGAAATAACCAACAACTTCAGCATTGCCTGATTAGCTTCAATCAACTGTAATTTTTGACCGGTTACAACTCCATTTCCATCAAAAGAGTGCATCTTTGCCTCTTCATTGATCTCGGGCCTTTGAATCTCTTCAGAAAACTCAGATGAACATTTCATTAACCTTCCACTTGGCTTCATTGTTGCTCTATCAGGTGTGCACCAAGTGAACATTTTACATCCACCACTTGCACAAGAGAAGAACAACTTACCTTTACTTGGCTTCTCATCAGATTCAACAATCCTCAAGTTTGCCCTCTTTCTACACCAACAATTCTTGTACCTAAACCTTAGATCCAACCACTCTTCATTACTTTCTGACCAAGACATTGTTACCCCTTAAATTGATGGGTCTGATTTTACTTTAGGGATAAAAGGGCATGAGCAGAAGGTGGAGGAAGGGAAGAAGCTGCTGTGGAGTTGGGTTGGCTGAAATTATGTAAAAACCCACATTACAAGAAGATCACACAAGGGGGTAAAGGACAAATGGAGGGTATTTTGGGTATGAAAATTGCATAAAAGAGTGTGTCAGGGAATCTCCTCACGGAGTTGGATGGCCCGTTAAATCTGTGTAGTTGTGTGTAACGCGGGTACAAACCTCAGGGGGCGGAGTGTAATTTTTAAAGATAGCGGTAGTTGAGTGTAATTATGTAAAACCTCAGGGGGTTTTAATGTAATTTACCCAAATAAGATTGGCAAGAGAGGTTATAAGGGTAGGAATCAATATGGTCAATCCTGCTGCAACCAAATCAAATATCGGTGAGTATCTTTTGAAATCAATGACAAGTAAAGAAGTTTTCGTACGCTAAAACTGCTCGATGAGCTTCTTAAATAATAGTTTACCAAAAAAGATGAACTACTTGGAATGCCAAAAACTTTACTAAGAAAAATATGGACCGAAACCTACATACCCAAAATTGAACTTGTACTATCTACAATATTGTAAGACTAAAATTCAAATGCACCCCAGAACATCAAGTTCTAATCCATGCATGCATGCACAAAGAGAAAGCCAGCTGTATCCCCGTTCCTTGTCATCCTTCTTCATCTTCATCGCCATCGTTGAACGGAAGCATCCTCCTTGACCTGCAAAACTTGATCAGAAAGTACCACCCAATAGCACCAACAGTCATCAGCCCACTCACCAAAAAAACAATCTTGGTAGCGATTACCATGATAAATATCAGGAACGCAGACGGAATCAGGCACATGATCACGAGCCCCGGCAGCCTCATGGGAACCCGATACGGTCGCTTCATTGTCGGATACTTCCTCCTCAACCAAATGAACGACGCAAATTCCAGCAACATGCCCAAGCTGTACAAGAAATTTGCCGACGAAATGATGTCAGTGAAACTCATATAGGACACCCCCAATGTTATGGCAGTGGACAACAGTATCCCGACCCATGGTGTATTGAACCATTTTGATCTCAAAGCGAAAAACTTAGGCAAAAAGCCTAGATCCCCCATACCCAGAAGCTGCAGATAAAATCTGCTACTTAAACCCGCTTCAAATAGCCCAATTGCGGACAAAACAGCCCCAATCTCAATCCAGATCTTCAACCATTTGCCTGAGATCATCTCAGCCGCATTGGCCATGAACCCAGTTTCCCATTCACTCTGGTCGACCGACACAGCGCCCGTTACGGCAAGCAACGGGAAAATGTAAGCAAAACAGGTCAAAATCACAGCTGAGAAAAGAGTGACCGGAAAGGTCTTCTGAGGTTTTTCAACCTCACCGGCCAATGTACTAACGTTGTCCCAAAAGTTCAGGTTCCGAAACAGGGTGTTGAAGAACAGATTCCAGTCCTTCTTCACACCATGTTGGCCTAAACTGACCCAGCGGTGAGGGTGAATCTGAGGGATGGCTATCAACGACATGATAATGAACGGCAGAAGGGAAACTACGCCGAGTGCTACGGCGGCGTAGCCAACAATGGTCAAGCCGGTGTAGTTGACGAATGATAAGAAAAGGGTAGATATTAAGATGGCAATCTTGCGTGGGAGGCCAGAGGCGAAAACTGGGAACAGTTTTTTCAAGTAGTCTATGCAGAGCACGGGGAAGGCAGCAACATTGATGACGCCGCAGAGGAACTTCCAGGTGCCCATGAGGGAGCCGAAGAAGGGGCCGAAGGCGCGGTGAGCCCATATGACGAAGCCGCCGTTGCCGGGGAAGGCGGTGGAGAGCTCGGCGGTGATCAGGGCCTCCGGCACGCTCCAGATGAAGGGGAAGATGAGGAAGCCGAGGATGGCCAATAGGGGGCCGGCGGCCTTGACCGCTGGCTCCTCTCCAAACGGGCCCCCGGCGACCTCGAAGTAGATCAGGAAGATTAGGGGGAGCAGAGAGAGTTTTTTGTTGGCGGGGTTGCTGGTGGGGGTGGAGGTGGAGGTTATTGGGAGGAGGTTGGGAGAGTCACCGGCGGTGGGTTCTGGTGGTTCTTGCGTTGGGCTTCCTCTTAGCTCAGTCATCGCCGGTGGTGGAACTGCAAGGTAACCACCCCAACACTTTCTCTCTGTGTTCAACCTTTTCTCACTAGCAAACCGTTCCCCACTTTTGCTCATCTTTATAGCAATCAAAATTCAAACAGGGGGTCTTACTTCAATCTTTTTGTCCGTCGTATAAGCTTTCAGGAATTATCAAATGCTAGGTCCAACTCATATATTTCTAAAAAGTTTTGCACCTAATCTTCCAATAAAAATGCGTGCAAATATGAGTTAAGAAATAGAAAATGTTTAGAGTCAATTACTTTTTTTTTGGTACAAATTAAGAGTCAATTACTGATCCCATACTTTTGTCTTATGGCTTCTGGATATATTGTAAGTATGGGTGGCAATCAAGACCCAAACCCATTTACCCGCCCAAATTCGTCCACTTAAAACTCACCCAAACGCACCCATTTAATAATTGGGTCTTAAATGGGTAACTTATTTTTCAACCCAATTGCCTGCAAGTTTAAGTGGATTATAAATGGGTGCCCATTTAACCATATACAAATTCTCTCTCTCTCTCACATACACACACATAGACACGTGTGCTCATTCTCCTCTCTCTCTCTCTCTCTCTCTCTCTCTCTCACACACACACACACACAAATTCGGATTGTTCGTTATCATAATTGCAATCGGCCAATTAACCCAAGGATCGGGCCGAGAAGAGAATCCACCGTGATGATGAACACCCCACGGTGGCTGTGGATTACGCCTTTAGGAGACGACGTCGTACCGAAGGTACAATTCAGCACCATCGGATCCCACTCCGTCTCCGGCCGGACCCAATTAAATCTAGGATCACTTTTTTCAACCACACCCTCGTAAATGAAGCTGAAAGGGACGGCGAGGGATGAAGGGGTATCATGATCGGCGATGAGAACGAGGAGTGGGGCTTGAGAATTTGTCAGGAGTAGGGAGATGGCTTCTTGAACGAGGGACGTGGACTGGTGGTCAACGAATAAGAGCTTCGACTTGCTGTGGCGGAGGAGGACGGAGATGGTGCATGAGTGGCTGATCTCTCGAGGAAGCCCACGTGTGATTTGGGGTTGTGCGTTGAGGGTGGTGAGCTGGTTACTGCTTGCTGGGACCTTGAGTGTCGGTGGTGGGCGAGACAGCCGATCTGATGGCCGATCGGCGAGAAACTGGACGGAGCGATGTCGGCAGCGGGGATCTAACGAGAATGGATGGAGGAAGGAGAAGGGCGGGCATCGAGGTTGCATCCGACGCCAGAAGCGGCCATGGCGCCGGCAGTGGGGCAGCTACGGGCAAGGGGCTGAGGGCGACACCGGGCAAATGAAGGGTCTGACTCGGACAAGATAATGGGTGTAAATGGGTGTGATGGGTTAAACCAACCCATTAAATAATTGACCCAGTTAACCCACAAATAAATGGATCTAAATGGGTCAGTCACCCATTTGACCCAAACTCATTTAACCAAAATCCAAACCCAACCCACCCACCCATTTTGCCAGGCCTAATTGTAAGTTGTTTAGAGTCTCACTCGGATAATGATTATCTTCTGCACTCCATCTCTAATGTGACAACGTTAATGATAAAAAGAAATCTTAAAATATATTTTGTAACTGTTATTGCAAATCGTAATGACAATCTTTTGTATTTAAAATAAATTTACCGATACGTTTTTACTGCAATAGAGTTAAAGTACAATAGATGATTTTAATAATAAGTGTCGGTAAAACATACAGAGCATTTAAACTTCTCAAACTATTCCCTGGCTTCATAGTCATTAAAGAAGATTCTTCCCCTTTGAACACAACCACCACTATCGTAATGTTTGATCTTGATAGTCTAAGAATTGAATGAAATGAGGGAGAGCTAAGATAAATATTTGAGCTTGCTAGTCTAAGAATTGAAGATGATGCTCAGTAACGTGTTGAGGTTTTTGAACAAGGATATAATGGTAGAACTAGAGCTTGATTAAGGGTCATTAAATTCAAAGTTAAGGCAAATAGAATAATTCTAGTAATGAACTAGCATTAAACCCATACAACTTACCAGAAAGAAAATATAGAAACAAAAACTTAGAAATTATCCAATATATATATGTCATGTACTATCATGCAAAAATTCTAGGGAAAGGAAATGTGAAATTTACATAATTCAATTTCAATAGGATTTAAAATGAACTTTTAATGCCATCTAATTATACTAAAATTCTAGAGACAAATCTACATAATTTCATTTCAACTAGGTAGAATATAACTAAAATTAGGATAATAGAATGTATCGCGAGGCTGTGCCGGGTGGTACGTCTTCCTTTTCTTTTTTTTGGATAACAGAAGACATTCGTATGAGGCATCACTTTGAACATGGGACCATAGCGAGAGGGTCCAATTGCAATTTGCTAAAGCAGAATCAGCTCTTGAGAGTTTAGGTAGTGAATTTTGTGAATTCGTAATTTGTAGCTAAAATTCAGGTCTGCATTGCCAAATTTAATAATTACAATTAGGTAAAATCCAACTTCGGATGGTGTGATTTCTTCAAGTTTTGAGAACTTAAAATTCAATACTTGCCATTACAGTTTTTATTTTTTATTTTTTATCATGACATGTATAAATTCCAAGTATAATTAGGCTAATTTTGGTGAAGTTACATTTTGTGAACCATTTAATAATTAGAAGGTAAATGATGACTTCCTTTTGAGATTGAAATGCATGAAACCAATATGTTTATAAATTTAAAACTATGTAATTATTTAAGGTAATTTATATAAAAAGGTCTAGCAAGATGATAGCGTAATGCGACAATTAAGGGATTAAGTTGGATACATAATCGTGTAATTCTGAAAAGCATGCATTCTAAAGATGCATTCACCAAATTCTTTTTGTAGGAATCGACACCTACGATTTTTTTTTCCTTTCAAAATTCTTAGAAAATAACAAGAATTCTCCATGTCGAGAACCCCTACACATATTTATAATATATAATTGTCTGCATGCATAATATATATAAAAGGTTGATGAGTCTAATTATATTTCCTTAACTATTGTCTCGTACACTAATGGTTCGCATTTGCCTTTGAATCATTACTATATTAGAACCTAACCCAAGGCAAACTCTATGGCAAACCCAAGCTAAACCAAATCAATTCCAAGAAAAAGACAAAAATGAATTTTTTTGAAGGAAAGCGTTCTCATTAACTCTCGAAAATTTCTACATTTATTTAGACTATATAATCGAGTGTTGATATTTTAAGGGTGATGAGCTCAATTGTCTCTCCTTAACTATTGTACCTCATGATGCCAGTTACTAGTTGCCTTTAAATCATTTACTCTGTTATGCAAGGCGAACTCTATGTCTATGCAAACCCAAGCCGAACCAAACCCAAGATGAAACGGAATGTGTAGGGTAGGTTGAGTTAAGCCCAATAAAAAATTCTCAATATATTTTCTTTAATTTTGCTCATGTATTTGAAATATAACTTGATATAAGGAAATAAAATACATCATTACATACCTATACGAGACATAAATCATTTTAAAATATTTTACCATTTTATTCCTTTAACTATATATTTTGCGGTTCACAGAACAAATTTTGAAATTAGACAAAGTTCTCTACATTTTTTTTGAGACAACCCATGACCAATGACAAGTCAACCCAAAGACCTAACAATATCCCGTTAGTGTTGACATAGGGCCTTTATGCCCTGCCCTATGTTTTGTCTAACATATTTTCTGGATTATTTTAGGTAAAGTTGGACATCATGCATGGATGCAAGGCGTGCATTACATTGAATTTAGGGTAGCCAAGTCGACTTCTTTCAGTTATACAAACAAACTAGTTAATTATGGCAACTATGTCATGATCAACATAAAATTTTGGCCAAAAAATGGTGGTTTCTGAATTTCTGGTTGGGAGTACCCAATCTTTTTGTGAGGCTGGAACTTTCGGAAGCTGCCAAAGATCTTCCAAGAGTTCTCAGGTTTCCATGCAAAAGCTTTGATTTGGCTAAACGTCTGATTGTTGCTTGTTAGACCTATGGATCACACTCTTGGTGTTGGTGATTGTTGCTTGTTAGACCTATGGCTCATGTGATTCGTTACAAATGAATTAATCATGATGTCAAGGAATTGAAGTGAAATCACAGTATACAAATGGTGTCATAAAGAGTGCAATTCAAGTCAGAAACCAAGTATGCTAACACGGGTCAGAGGAAAGGACGGAATAAGGATAGAGATCAAGGCTTTTCAAAGCGAGTATGAGGAGTGGCTGTGATGCGAGAGTAAAGGCGCGGGGTGAATACACGAAGACAAAGCAGTTTAAAATGAAAGCAATTCTCTCTGTCTAGTATAGATATGAACAAAGCGTTTGCTTTTCATTGGCCCAACTATTTGACTTAAGTCTATGAAGTCTATCCTATATGAATTAGAACTCCTCTTAACAATATTAACTCGAGAAGATTTGTTTCACCATAGATAAGTTTGATAGCTCCACAGTCAATTTCTTCGACTCCTCCTCAAGCACTAAGTCGTCATTTTGAATCATATAGCGTCTTGCAAAGCAGTCCAACAAGTCGAGAAGTCATAAAAACGAAAAACTTTAAAATCAAAGTAGCATAAGCGAAAGAGATATTTATGTTCGTACAATGTTTCACACCTTATTTTTAAGAAAAAAAAAAAAAAGAGATAAAAATAGGCTTTCCCTGTACGAAATCGAACAAAGATTTACAAAATTGTTTTACCCCAAACCTAGATGCAAACACGCAGAGGCAATCACGAACTATAATAGAAAGAATACCAAAGTCCCGCTCCCACATTCTCATTCTTACAATAGCGATAAAAGAAAACATAAAGATAACAAGATTATAAAGATGACAAGCTCTATAAGCTTCTTAAATAACTGCTTACTTAAAAAAATAAAACTACTTGGAATGCGAAAAACTTTGCTATTTACAATTGAAAAGGGAAAATTATAGCCCGAAACCTACATACTAAATTGAACTTGTACTGTAAGACTAAAATTCAATATCAAGTTCATCTGTATCCCCGTTCCTTGTCATCCTTATTCATCTTCATCATCGCCATCGTTGAACTGAAGCATCCTCCTTGACTTGCTAAACTTGATCAAGAAGTACCACCCAATAGCACCCACAGTCATTAGCCCACTCACCAAGTAAACAGTCTTGGTAGCAATTGCCATGATAAATATAAGGAACGCAGATGGAATCAGGCACATTATCACGAGTCCTGGCAGCCTCATCGGAACCCGGTACGGTCGCTTCAGTTTTGGATATTTCCTCCTCAACCAAACAAACGATGCGAATTCCAACAACATACCCAAGCTATACAAGAAATTTGCCGATGAAATAATGTCAGTGAAAGTCATAAAAGAAACCCCCATTGTTATGGCAGTGGACAAAAGTATCGCCACCCATGGTGTGTTAAACCATTTTGATCTCGATGCGAAAAACTTAGGCAAAAAACCTATATCCCCCATACCCAGAAGCTGATAAGAACAGCTACTTAAACCAGCTTCAAATAGCCCAATTGCGGACAAAACAGCCCCAATCTCAATCCAGATCTTCAACCACTGGCCAGAAATCATCTGAGCCGCATTCGCCATGAACCCAGATTCCCATTCACTCTGGTCGACCGACACAGCACCCGTTACGGCAAGCAACGGGAGTATGTAAGCAAAACAGGTCAAAATCACAGCTGAGAAAAGAGCCGTCGGAAAGGTCTTCTGAGGCTTTTCTACCTCACCGGCCATTGTACTAACGTTGTCCCAAAAGTTCAGGTTCCAAAATAGGGTGTTGAAGAACAGATTCCAGTCCTTCTTCACACCATGTTGGCCTAAACTGACCCAACGGTGAGGGTGAATCTGAGGGATGGCTGTCAACGACATGATGATGAACGGCAGCAGGGAAACTATGCCGAGTCCTACGGCGGCGTAGCCAACAATGGCCAAGCCGGTGTAGTTCACGAATGATAAGAAAAGGGTGGATATTAAGATGGCAAGTTTGCGAGGGAGACCGGAGGCGAAAACTGGGAAGAGTTTTTCCAAGTAGTCTATGCAGAGCACGGGGAAGGAAGCAATATTGATGACGCCGCTGAGGAACTTCCAGGTGCCCAAGAGCGAGCCGAAAAAGGGGCCGAAGGCGCGGTGAGCCCATATGACGAAGCCGCCGTTGCCGGGGAAGGTGGTGGAGAGCTCGGCGGTGATCAGGACCTCCGGCACGCTCCAGATGAAGGGGAAGATGAGGAAGCCGAGTATGGCCAACAGGGGGCCTCCGGCTTTGACAGCTGGCTCCTCTCCATACGGGCCCCCGGCGACCTCGAAGTAGATTAGGAAGATGAGGGGGAGGAGAGACAGTTTTTTGTTGGTGGGAATGCGTGTGGGGGTTGTGGAGGGGTCGGTTATTGGGAGGAAGTTAGGGGTGTCACCAGTGGTGGTTGTGGGTGGTGGTGGTTCTTGGGTTGGTCTTCCTCCTAGCTCCGCCATCGCCGGTGGTGCAAGGTAAGCACCTCTTCCTGGCCTCTCTCTGTTTAACGTTTCCCTCTCTTTCTCTTCTCCTTGCTCTTCCAGTCTCCTGATTATTGTAGCACAAAAAGATTTTAATTTATAGGTAAGGAGTCTTATTGTGTTGGTGTTCTACAGCAATCAAACAAACCGGATCTTAATTCAATCTTTTTATGTGTCATGTAAGATTTCATGAAAATCTTATGCTAGGCCCAACTCATATTTCCGAAAATACGTATAAGTTTTGCACCTAATCTTCCAATATAAACATGCAAATATGTAATAAGAAGAATTTTTTTTAAAAATGAGGGAAGTGTTCTCGTTCACGCTCGAGAACTTCTACTTTAATTTACAATGTATAATATTTTACAAAAATTTTGAGTGATAATATATAAAGGTTGATGAGCCTAATTATATCTCCTTAAGTATTTTTTCTTAAGATACCGTTTAGCTTTGCCCTTAAATTATTATTACTCTATTAGAACTCATCCAAGGCAAACTCTACGGCGAACCCAAGCCGATGTAAGCCAAGGAGAAACTGAATGGTTAGGCTGCTTGAGCTAAGTCCAATAGAATTCTCAATATTTTTCTCTTTTAACTTTGCACATGTATTTAACATGTAGCTTGATATAACGAATAAATCCATCATTGAACATTACAAGATATAAAATCATTGTGAGATATTTTACTACATTTATTCATCTAACTATTTTGCTGCCTTCACAGAACAAATTTTGACAGTGCACAAGTTCTATACTTACCTTTTCTAACTGAGACAAACTATTGACAATGAAAAGTGCAACCCAAGAACCTTTGGATCTCCTGTTAGTGTTGACCTACGGCCATTGGTCTTGTTTCTACAATAACATGTTATTTTTGGTTTTTATGCTGTATGCTTTGCCTGACATAGTTTTAGTCTTTTAGGATTATTTTTTGGCAAAGTTGGACCCATATACATTGCCTAACATACCTTCACGATTATTTTTTGCAAAGTTGGATAACTATATAATTTATCTATATCTAAACTACTTACATGGGGGACACCCCTTTTAGTGTTACATCTCATTTACTGTTACACTTCTTTTGTTGTTACATAACTCCGTATCTAAAACTATGACATTTGAAATTTTAAGAAAATCTTAAAAAGTGATCCAAAATGAAAATTCTAAGTGGTAACTAATTACTTATAAGGACATGTTTAATTTTCACAATCTAAAATTCATTAAGTAATGTAGTTAAAATGAATACAAGTTGTTCTTTTTGTATACCTTCAAGTGTAAAGGTAAGATGTCTCATGTGTCGCTGTTAGTAAGGAGCACCTGAAAGTACCCAAATAGAATCCTAACCCGAAGTTTAACCGTGTGCGTTGCGTGGGTAAAAACAAGTCTAATAAAGCCAAGTTTGATATGTAAAAACAGCATTGCTACTTGGAGCTAAAGCAACAGTGGCTGTTGTTGACACCACAATTGACCTCCATGGATCATGCTTACAAGATTCTTATACTGTACTACTTCCAAGTACCAGAGCTATACTGATCTTGTGTGGTTTACTGCCATTACGCCACCATGTCGCACGTTTGCTACCTTCCTTGACTAATAATGGTAGCCGAATCTCAGGCTGTCTGTCCATAATCGACGCTTATAATTACAGTCACTAGTTACCACAATCCAAAGAAACTACCCAACTGCTGGAAATCAATCCGCTAGAAAATAAATAAATAAGATTTTTTTTTTTTTTACATAAAATTTAAATTAAGATAGCACATAACTGGAACACAGACCACTTTGTGACAAAACATGTGAATACTATTGAATGAAAAAGGGTAACCCACATATTGATGATGACATAAACACAAGAAACAACGAGAACTCGTCAGATAACGACATCTGGAAAGCCTTACAACAAGAGAAAGAAAGACCACATTTACTATAACTAGAATGACTTACGACACAAGAAAGGATCGAGGTCGTAAGAGAAAATATGGCAAATTGTCATGTCCAAGTGTTAAAATGAGTTCGCTCACAAACTAATTGCACGATAGATGACAAAATTAAGTCAAAACCCGAGTATAGTTGATGCTCTACTAATTACTATCCGCTAAGTCAATAATCTCTAATAACCAATAGTTTTTCAAGGAACTAGTTCCGTTTCATCGCGTATACTTGATGGTTCTGATACTTCATAATTAAGGAACTTTTTTAAAATTCATGCTGCTAGTTATTATTAGACTGAACTATATTTTGTGTACAATACATGTATATTCCAAAGTTTATACCAATGAAGTTTTGTAGCATTTAAGATCCCCAACCTTTTGGAGTTCAGAAGTAACAAGCAAATATCACATATAAACATGTGCTGGAAGCTCAATACACAATAGTTCAGGAGGATATCAGGAGCTCTTTCAAATGGTACATTGGATTTGATTAATTTGTATCTAGAATTATTAAGTTTACGGGTACACTTGGTAAATCAATACTTCTACTAACTTTCAATCCTCCACAATCGTTGATTACAGGAGAGTCGACATTATTAAAAAAAAAAACGAAGCTTTAAGTCAGAACCTATATATATATATATATATATATATATATATATATATATATATATATATATATATACTAGTATAGAGCACGTGCGTTGCACGAGAATATAGTTGACAGAAATATTTGAGGTGATATTATTATCTTACTTGGGATAAAAAAATAATATAATTCAATTATGTTCTCAACTTTTTGTGAATTTTTTAGAAGAAATGTTATTTGATGATCGCAATTGTAATCAATTCAATGTTTGAGTTGTAAGTTTTGGATTGAAGAAATGTTTGATGTACTGTTGAAAATAAAAGCAAATAGAGAACTTAAAAGAATGAATCTACGTCTTTATTTTTGTAAATTATTAAATTAGTTAATGGTTAAAATTTGTAATTTTCAAGATCAGGTCTTTTATGTTTCATCAATAAGAAACACAAAACACTCAGTCTTCAACTGTAATAACCGAACATATTTTCAATTCAAATTTGCACCATAGTTGAGCCTTGTTTTTTTATTTAACCCTTTTTTTTGTTTTCCTAACAATTTTCTGTTTCTTAATTGATTTTTCACATATTTTATAGTTTCTTTATGTTGTTTTCGATTTTTAGTTTTTGAGTTGGAAATTGTTTACTAACCTAAAATGAAGAAAGAAAATTACAATTCTCATTAACCAGGTCAATATCTAATATTTAATATATTTTAAATAAATTGAAAGAATATAATAATGGAACTTTTTTGTTAGGTTTTTATTTGTCATCACACTTCCCATTTTTCAATCTATGTATAAAATAGATTCATTACCCAATATTATTTTAATTTTATCAAAATCTAAAAAGGAGTAATAAAATAAGGGTAAGAATGTAATTAACGTAATTAACGGAAGACATAATTGTCAAAAAATAATTTATAAAATTTATACTTTTAGAGGTAGTGCGCGTGCGCATACACCCACACACACGCATACATATATATAAATATATTTTTAACAACTACATATTTTGTTTCCCAATATGTAAATATTGATTTAGATTAAATTTATAACATAATGTTTCTTAAACACAGTACAAAAAAACTAATTAGGGAAGGTAAAGTTGTTATTGAAATAACTAACGGAGGGTAACACCCAAAATGATTACACAATTAGTAATTAACAATAGTATTTATGAAAGGGTAGGGTAATAATGAAGTAGTATTTATGAAAGGGTAGGGTAATAATGGAGTAGTAATTATTAAAGGATAAGATTGTTATTAGAGTGGTAAACGAAGGACAAAAATGGAATAAAAAGATTTACAAAATTGGTACTTTTATAGGTAGTATAGTATATAGTATATATATATATATATATATATATATATATTAACAGTAGGCTTTCCAAGAAACTACTACATATACATTTTTGAAGTGTACTTTGCCGAGCCTGGAATTTGCACCTTCAAACAAATTGCCTCAGTAATGAAATGAAAAAGCGTTAGAAAAAAAAAATAGCAATAGAGTTACACCTTATTTGCACAAGGAAAATGGTTTTTGATTTAGTGGGGCATGTGGTACATAATAGCCTTTGCATAATACAGATCGGATCAGCTGAATTTGCTTTGTTTTAAGTCATGAATGCAGTGTACCTCTAAAGTCTAGCATATACATGGGATTTTAACTTTTGAACAACTTACCAACTCTTAATTTTACAACTTACCAACTTATCTGAGCTGTATTATGCAATAATAGCCACTACAAGAAAATGAATTTTTAGCGACAGATTTGATTCCGTCGGTAAAAATGACTTTTAACGACGGATTTGACCGTCGGTAAAAGTCCGTCGCTAAATATCTTTTTCCGACGGAATGTTCCGTCGACAAATATTTTTAACGACGGACTTTTACCGACGGACTATTACCAACGGAAAATCCGTCACTAAATGTTATTTAAGAGTTTCTTTTTTCAAAAAATTAAAATAAAAAGGGTTTCAGAGACGGACTTTTAGCGACGGATACAATCCGTCGGTAAAAGTCTTTACATTTGTAATTTTTATTGTACTTTAGCGACGGAATTTAGCGACGGCGGAAAATCCGTCGCTAAAGATGATTAAAACCTACAAACCCTTCTTTCTCTTCCTCTTTCTGTTTCTCATTCTCCTCGCCGCTCTTGCTCCTCTCTCTCTCTCTCTCTCTCACCCACACCGACTTACACCGCCCACCTTCGTCGCCCACCTCCCACGCCATCCTGCCTCCACCCGCTGCCCCACCTTTGTCGCCCACCTCCCACGCCATCCCGCCTCCCAGAGGCGGAACCACGTTGTAACGAGGGGCTGCATTAGCACCCCCAGAACTTTCAAAAAAAAAATTTCTTCACTTCCTCTCTCTCCCTCTGGGCTCTCCATTGCCTCTCTCTCTCACCACTGACCTACGGCAACACAGCACATACCTGCGCTCTCTGGCCCCAGGCTCTCTCTCTCTCTCTCTCTCTCTCTCTCTCTCACTCCCTGGAATCAAGACAGCCGAGAGAAGGTCGGCGAAATTTCTTCTTTCTCATCCAGATCCAAGAGAAGACCGGCGCTGGCGCCGGCGAGTGACCACGAAGACTCCACTGGCACCGGCCAACATCCCTCTGCCGGCGACGACGACGAGGACTCCACTGCCGGCCAACCCTGCCTTTTGTCATTTTGCCATTTCGGTACGTATAGGCCGTTCTTTCCTGGTTCAACTCTATGTACGTTTAGCCTGCATAAAGCTATGCTTTTTGTTGATTTTTTTTCAAGATATTCATGAATCATACTTGGGTTGATTCTCTGCAAATTTTAGGCACAGTGGAAGGGTTTCTTGCCATTACCGTTGATGCAGCCAAGAGAGCTGGAGAGGTACAATAAAATTTCATAAACCCAAATCCTTTCTTTATTCATTTCTTACTGATTTCTAATTAATTGCCCAATTTGAGCTTCATTTCAGTTTTTTGACATACATATCTTGAAAATTTCATAAACGCAAATCCTTTCTTTATTCAATCTTATTGATTTCTAATTAATTGCCCAATTTGAGCTTCATTTCAGTTTTGACGTACATATCTTGGAAATTTCATACACCCAAATCCCTTCTTTATCCAATCTTATTGCTTTCTAATTAATTGCCTAATTTGAGCTTCATTTCAGTTTTTGACATACATATATTGAATATTCTTGTTTACAGACAATTCAGAAAGAATTTTACCAGACCAAGCATGTCGAGCATAAAGGCCAGGTATCTCAAGTTCTTTCTGAAAGAATTTGTATGCATGTACCTACACATGTGGCTCTCCGTGTGTTTATGCGTGTGTGGATATTGTCTTTTCTATTTCAGTAATTGGGTTGTAGAGAGACCAAATCTGGAGGAAACTTATCGTGTGGTGTGTTATGAGAATGCTAAGCTTGGACCTAAATGCCAATGCTGTGGCATTGTTGGTACAATTGTTGATAAAATTAGGATAGCTGGATAGGTACTCTAAGAGAAAGCAACTTATTTTGTCGGTCTGAATAGGGTGCAATTGATGAAAATGCGTCGTCCAACCTATAACATGCAAGATCTTGAGCTTGTTTTGTTATTTAGCTATTTTGGGAGGTTGAAACTTGAAATATACTGTTGGGTTCCAATTCTAGGGAGCTTGTTTGGTTATTGAGCTTGTTTGGTTACTGGCATTATGGGTTTTCATCTCAAATTACAAATTTGATGTTGGGTTCCAATTCTTGGAAAAGAATCATATTTTCAGCCTTTTGATGATGGAATAGTTGGTGCTAGAGATCACGACGCATGCGAGGAAATCTCTTGGAAGGTGATGGTGATGCATCTGGAGTTGTTGAAATGCATTATACACAGGGGATTCTGCATATAAATTTGAGGTAAGATCTGAAATGATGTGGATTATCTAGGTACATGTCTTATTTTGCCTGTATTTTTCTCTTTTCCTTAATGTTAAATATTGGTGTTCAAATGGGCTGAACTTTGTAAGAAATTGGATAAATTCAGTTGCTAGTAATTGGTATTACTCTTTATTCTGTGACTGGGTTGGTAATTAGTTCCTTAAAGGGTCAATTGTAGTTCTTTGGAGGGTTAATTGTAGTTATCTAAAGGGCTTGATTTTTGTGCTTGAATTTGGTTGTACAGGATATGAATGTGAAGGTTGGATATTGCGTGGCTGAGGGATGTGTTGGTGGATTAATGTTTAAAAGATTAGCTTCTGGGTTCATTTCATCCTTGCTTGTTTCCGTTTTGACTGCGGATATGGTGTACAATTGCAGGGAGGAAGAATTTTGGAGCATCAAATTTAGTTTATATTTAGTTTCAAGGAAACTTGTAATTTTGTTTTTGGGTTTTGTATGATTTGTTCTATTTTATTTAGTGCTTATCTGATTTATTCTATTAAGTGTTAATTGGTGGTGTATATAATTTAAATCTTATTTGTATTAAAGAATTAATTTTTGTTTAATTATTTGTAGTGGGTTTTAATGTATAACAAAATAACAAAAAAAAAGTCCTTTTTAACATATGGACTTTTTAGCGACGGAAATCCGTCGCTAAAAGTTTTTCTACGGATCAATAAGCCTGTTTAGATATATACTTTAGCGACGAAATTAATGTTGTAAAGAATTTTGTGATAAAAATTCTGTCGCTAATTTTTTTTCTGAAAAAATTAGATTTTAGACAAAAATATAGAAAATACTTTTAGCGACTGAATATTCCGTCCCTAAAATATTTAATCCGTCGCTAATTGGACAAAAAAAGAAAATAAATTAAAATTCTAAAAATATAATTCGCGATGGAATATCCGTCGCTAATGAAAAATAAATCCGTCGGTAAAAATGACATATTTAGCGACGGATTTTAAAATTCCGTCGCTAAACTATTAGTGACGGGCTTTTATACGAGGGATTTTTAGCGACGGTAAATCCGTCGCTAATTCTTTTAGCGACGGATTTTGGGCTTTTAGCGACGGATTTCCCCGTCGCTAAAAGCCTGTTTTCTTGTAGTGAGCCTTTGCATTATACAGCTCAGATTAGTTGAATTTGCTTTGTTGTTAGCCATGAATGTAGCATACCTCCAAAGACTAAAGAATATTTCTGGGCTTTTTACTTATTGAACAACTTACCAAGTAGTAAGAGAAACCCCAGTAAGAACTCCTATATAAATCACACATATGTTCTGCCGTTCATTCCTCAAACAGCAAAAAATCCGGCTTAAGCTATAGCTCCAGTCCCTGATGAAAACTACTGGATTCGTGAATTTGTGTGGCATGGAAGATGAAGATGGCGAAGATCAAGTCGTGTCTCCAAATGACTCATTGATTTAATGATTTACCAAGCAGCTCCCTTCTGGTTTGGGCCAAAAAACAGTTTGATTTCTGTTTCATTTCTGATCTGTGACCAAACATGAGGTTATGGGGTTCTATCTAATGTATCTTTTCTTATTTAATTTGTTGCACGTTCAGGGGAGTTATGTTCAATGAGATGCAAAACATTGATTTCCTGAGCTCTGAGGAGAAAAGGAGTTTGGGAAGAGGGCATCAGAATCACAAGTGCAGCAGCAGTTAAATGGACTTTCAATCAATTCATGAAAATCCATAATTAAGCTTGCTTCATGCATGCTGCTGCTGTAAACAGGTTTCAAATGAAGAAATGAGAAGCAATATGTGTCCAACTGAATCCGATTTGTGTTTTCTGTAGAGGAATAATATAGGGTTTCCAATCTTATGTAAATTGAAGATCATTTATAGAATGTGGCATCGGGGTTATTTCTTCCCTTTTATGTACAAAACCAATAAAACTTTGGCTAATACACAAGTTACATAATTATGTAACTTGTGTATTAGCCGAAGTTTTATTGAATTGCCTTTTTGTTTAGTTCAATGTATACCTTGTATCTACTATATTTCTGTCACTTGCGAAACGTGAGTAAAGCCGAATTTAACCTGTTGTAGACCTTGCATCTACTATTTTTCTGTCACTTGAGAAACGTGAGTAAACCCAAATTTACCTGCCGTTCCTTTTACGTCATAGAGTGCACACACCATTTGATCTCATAATGTCCACTTTGATTCGCAAATCAAGAATTTGACGTCTAACCCGAAGGTTTCGTTCAGTGATTATTATGATCCCAAAGGCATATATAGTAGCTAAAAATTTCATTTGCTGTATCTAATTCTAATACATGCAAAGAATAGGCTTGCTTTAAGCAGTCTAGTTTCTTCAAAGTAAAAGGCCCAAAGGCATGCCCTAACCACCTTTTCCGGGAGCTCATCATCAACTGAAAGGAGGAGGCAATCGGTGTAAACCGTAGGTAGACAAGCCGATAATGATCAGAGTCTAACTATGAGCTTGTCTCTCACAACAACTTACATATACGCAATTGGAGCTAAAATAACAGTGGCTGCCGAGTGCCGACTCCAGAGTTGGCCTCCACGAATTATGTATTCAGGATTTTTATACTGTACTACTTCTTACTACCAAGTCTATACTGAGCTTGTGTGATTTACAACCATTACGTCGCCTTGTCGCACTCCGGCTACCTTCCTTGACTCTTAATGCTAGCCGAATCTCAGGCTCTCTCTCCATAATCGATGCCTAATAACAGTCATTAGTTACCACAGTTGTAGGAAACTATACCAAACTGCTAGAAGTTAAGCTGTCAACAATAAAAACATTTTTTACAACAAGAAAAGAAAACAAGTAGCACATGACTAGAAAAAAAGACTGTCAATACGGTTACGTGAATGAAAAATGGTAACCTACATTTGATGATAATTAATACACACGCAAGAAAACCAACGAGAACACGTCCCATTAATGACTTTGAAAAGAGATACAATAAGGGAAAGAACGACCACAGTAATTATAACTGAAATACTTTATGACCCAAGAAAAGATGTCGTAAGAGAAAATATGGCAAAGTGTCGAGCCCAGGTGTTAAAATGAGTTTGCTCAGAAACTAATTGCACGCAAAATTAAGTCAAAATCTAAGTAGAGGTGACGCCCTACTAATGAATAATCAGTAAGTCAATAATCTCTAATAAGCAACAATTTCTCAAAGGACCGGTTACGATTGAGAGTACACTTGATATTTTTTAATACTTCATAACGAAGGACTTTTAAAAACTCATGCTGCTATTCATTATTAGAGGGGAAATTACATTTATACTATTTTGTGTACACTACGTGTATTTCCAAAATTTGTACCAGTAAAGTCTTGCCATAATTAAGATTCCTACCCTTGTGTAGCTACGAAAGTAACAGACAAATGTAAAATATATAAGGGTTAAATACACGTAATAAGTACCCTGAAAGTATCCCGAAACCTCACTTGAGAATCCCAAAGTTTATTTCTTACACACAAGGGTCTGTTATTTCAAATTTGCAATAAGTAAAGACTTCTGTTCCAATTCCTAACGATCTAGCCTTTTCTGTTATTGTAAAAAAATCTAGTCATAACTAAAGTCCAAGTAACTGAGGGCCTGTACGTTTACGGTATTTAGTTTTGGTTTTTTGTAATGATGATGAAAAAGATGCCTTTTTTTTTTTTTTTTATCTTTTTCAGTATTCGTTTTGGATCCAAAATATCCAAACAGTGTCAAAAACATGAAAACAGCCCAGAGCTGTTTTCACCTTTTTCCGAAAAATTGAACTCAATGTCAGAAAAAACCCTTCCCCGATCTGACACAACAGATCCTGCTCCCTCCCTCCCTCTCTCCCTTAGCACCACCACGGCACCACCCAGATTTATCAAAGCTGTCACGGAACCACCACAAAGAATCACACCACAGCCACCATGCCCATCACTCAACACTCAAACCTCATCTCCTCCGGCCATTTCGTCGCCTCACAGCCACCATAACCACCATTGCACCAGATCGGGCATGGTTAACGACATAGCAATGGCACACAGCCACCATAAACCGCCACTACGTCACACAGCCACCATAAACCACCGACCATCTTTGCAATTTCTTCTCCAATCGCAACCCACGATGGCCAATCAAACCACCGTAACACCATTTCAAACAAAAAAAGAGAGATCCGGTAGGTGAAGAGAAAGATCTTCTCCAATCGCTTCGTTTATCGTCATTTAGACCACCACCTCTTGGGGCGGTGGAAGCCATGGCAGTGGTCCATCTTGAAGTCTTGCGTTCATCTGGAAGCCATGGCAGTCGTCCATCTTGAAGTCTTGCGTTCATCTGGAACCCATCTTGAAGCCCCTGCGTTTAATCGGAAGCCATGAAAGTCGTTGATCTTTGGGCGGCAGTAGATGGGGAAGATTGTTCGCAAGGGCAAGGAGTGGGGAAAGAGTGGGTAGACGGGGGCAGAGAGTGGGGGGACGGGGAGGATGTGGGGCTCGTAGGGTATATATATATTATAAATAATAGAATACCGATACAAAAGTGAAAATGAAAACGATATAAGTACGCAAATCCGACAGAAAAAGTAACTAAATTTTTTTGTGAAAATAATAAAAGTACAAGAATGAATTTTCTATCTGAATACGAAAATTATGAAAACGAAAACAGAAAATGAAAACAGAAAATGGATATCGTAAACGTACGGGCCCTGAGTTTCTCTTAAGCATTTCATCAAACACCTTCTTAGCAGACCCCGTATCCCCTTTACCCTTTGCAAACAAGTCAATCAAAGCACACCCGACCCACAAATCTGACTCAAAGTACCCAGTCTTCATCACAAACCCAAATAAAATCATCCCAGTTCGAGCATAATCCAAAAATCAACTTTTTGGATTATGCTCGAACTCCTCCAATTCACCAAACACTTCACTGTTGTCTACATCTGTCGTGGATTCTCCAGCCTCTCCGAGCATTGCCGACGAACCCATCTCGACTTTGGTAGTTCCCTTCCTTTCCCATGAAACCTCTCTCGAGCTCTCCTTCTTCCTCTGCCTCCTCAGCAACTGCAACTCCTGTCTCAACTCCCGTCCGACGCTTTGTTCTCCTGGACGAGATTCTTTCGTAGTACCTTTGGATTAGCGAAAGGCAAGCCTTGGATTCGCGAGGCCACGAGTAGCTAGATCGTTGGCTCCGGCGGTGATATGATGAGACGGCACCGGCGGTGATGGTGATCTGATGAGATGAGACGTTATGGTGGTGGTTTGACTGCGATGATGCTGATTTGGGTGATTTGGCTTCTCTGTGTATGCTAGATCGTTGGTGGGGCTTGGATAAGTGTCGAACTAGGTAGGAGGAGATGGGTGAAAATTTGAAGAAGAAGAGAAAAGAAAAGTTGAAGAAGAAAAGAGAAAAAAAATTAAACCCGTCCAGACAATTTTGCCCCTAACCTAAAGGACTATAACATTAGGAATTTGGACGGAAATCCTTATTTATTACAAATTTGAAATTACAGACTTTTATGTATAAAAACTAAACTTTGAGATCATCAAGTGAGACTTCAGCGTACTTTCAAGGTACTAACGTGTAGTTAACCCAAAATATAAACAAGTGCTAGAAGCTAGATATTTGATATTTCATAAGGATATCAAGAGCTCTTTTAAATTATAGATAGATTGGATTTGATTTATACCTGACTGTAGAATTGAGAAATTGTTTTTGTGGAATTAACTTTTTTGGCAAATAAAAGCTTCTGGACTTTCTATATGGGTTTTCAATCAATTCAAGAAAATCGGAAAGCTTGCTTCATGCATGCTGCTGCTGGAACGAGAACCAAAATGTTTCATCACTCCGCAGTATATTCTTTTGATGATATAAATAAACAGGTATTGATCGAGTATATGTTGTTCTCATTTGGGATTAACCGTCAGGTGTATACAACTAAATCCCATTGTGTTTTCTGTAGAAGAATAATACATGGTTTCCAGTGTTATGTAAAATGAAGATCATAAAATGCTGTATCTAGTTGGATTATATGCAGGAATTACCAAGAGTTTTATTGAATTTTCTCTGCGTGTTGGTTTGTATAAATAACTTTTAATGACGATATTTACATCTTTTAACTGCAAAACTTGAGTGTGAATTACCACTCGTGGTGTAGCTCTTGATTTTGTGTAAGAACAATTTTTGTATATTTTGCATATCAATTACCACGAATATATAGAAACGTAATACTGTCTTTTGTCCAAAAATATTCCAAATATGGAGAAAACCTACATCTTAATCCCGCTATAAGAGCTACACTTTCGTCGCTAATGCCCCTTGTAACGACCAACTAATATGATCTGAACAAGCACTTGATGGTGCAGAAATAAGCACTTCCATTCTTATCTTATCTACTTTGCACCCATTATCAATTATGTTAGGAACATCTATTACGTAGGACAAAAAAAATAATGATATAAGCGTACGCATCCTTAAAAGAGGTAAATAACATGGAAAAGAAAATATTGTACCAATTAGCATATTGGGAAAATGATAAATTGTAGCACCCTTTGATTTTGATATTCCCGAGAGAGCGTGGACATGGCAGAATGTGTCCTACTCTAATGTGAAGGTATTTGGCAAGAAGTATTTTCACATGTACCTGAAGGGCAAAGATTGAGGCTAGATGACAAGGCCATTCTCTGCATGTTTATCAACAATGGTGATGCCAAGTTCGGATAGGGCTATGGGGGGAACCATACTACTTTAGTAAAAATTCCTTTCCAACTGGTGGTGTTTAAGCCCTTAAATGTTTAATAGTGACATTATTAAATTACTAAAAATGTTCTTTTAAAAATGCTTCTGCAGTTGTTTTTTGCTCGACGTCTAGCTCGATGGGGTAGTTTAATCATAATTATAATCCCAAAGACATCTATAGTAGGTGTAAAATTTACGGTATCCCATTCTGTTACATTAAAAGAAGAGAATTGCTTTAAGCCGTCTAGTTTCTTCAAGGTTCAAGGTAAGAGAACGGATGTCATGCCCTTACCACATAGGCCGGGAGCAAATTGCCAACATAAGGGACAAGGCGATCAGTACACACCGTAGGTGGACTGGTCGACAGTCAACTGAGCCTAATTATATATGAACTTTCTCTAACAATAACCCCACATAGGTCAGGAGAAAATTGTCAACATAAGGGACAAGGCGATCAATGCACACCGTAGGTGGACTGGTCGACAATCATCAGAGCCTAACTATATATGAACTTTCTCTAACAATAACCTAAATATACGCAATTGGAGCTAGAGTGGGATGACTGCCGACACCAGAATTGACCTTGGATCATGTTTACAGGATTCTATTACTGTACCACTTCTTTGTGTAGCTTACTGCCATTACGTCACCATGTCACACGCCTGCTACCTTTCTTGACTGAAAATGGTAGCCGAATCTCAGTCTCTCTGTACATGATGGATGCCTATAATTACAGTTACTAGATACCACAATTGTAGGAAACTACACAGTTACCACAATTGTAGGAAACTACACAACTGCCGGAGGTTAATTAGCCGCATCTTTTACAAAAAAAATTAAATAGAAAAATAGCATATAAGTGGAAAACATACCACGTTGAGACAAAACATGTGAATACTACTGCTATCTGAATGAAAAACGGTAATCCACATATCGATGATAATACACACGCAAGAAAAGCAACAAGAAATCGTCAGATTATTGACATCTAGAAAGCCTTATAATGAGAAAAAGAACGACCACATTTTGTTGTAAGTAGAATGTCTAACGACACAAGAAAAGATGTCGTAAGAGAAAATATGGGAAATTGTCAAGTCCAGGTCTTAAAATGATCGCTCAGAAACTAATTGCACGATAGAAGACAAAATCAAGTCAAAAACCAAGTATAATTGATGCTCTACTAATTACTACTCGGGTATTCCATAAGTCAATTATCTCTAATAACCAATAATTTCAGAAGGAACTAGTTTCGTTTCATAGCATATATATATATAACGCGTTACCATCTGTTTTGTTTTACAACCTTTATCTGGATGTTCATCCCAAATAATGATTCTAGTGGACGTTTTGGTCAATAACCTTTTTCCTAGGTATTTGGACATTTTTTACTTTCGAATTTTTATATAGATTAGAATTAGACTGACTTATTGGATTGAAATTTGTTTCCCATGTAAAAATCTTAAAACTATTGTCAAGGTTCTACTACCTCTGTTTGGAGATTTTTTCTTTAACTTGATGTAAGATTATAGGATGCATTTCAATAGATAACACTTTGAAATAAACGTAAATAACAACAATGTGTTAAGTAAATATCCTTTAGCAAGCCAAGCTAACGAAAAATTGAGTAAGTAAATGTTTAGATGTACTAAATATATCATATAAAATTATAAGTGATCGGTTGGAAATTTAATAAACAAGGCAGAGTATTAGTGTGTTATTAAGAAGGGATAATTGCGTAAAATACCCATGTGGTTTGGGGTCGTTGCAAAAAAAATCCCTCCCGTTACAAAAATTGCAATAAGACACCTAAAGTTTAAAAAGTGTTACATTCGTCAATAAATCCGTCTGTTTTAACCGCGTTTGTGGTAAACGTGCTTGAGTGGCAAGTGTCACTGCTAAATAATTTTTTAAATATCATTTTTACCCCTAGATACCTCCTTGGACCAATATAACCGTTGCAAGCAAGAACCTTCAGCATCACGCCGGAGAATCAACGCACCATGCTCGAGGTCAACCGCGCGTCGCAGAACCCTCTGTCGGGTCTCCGCGGAGGCCAGCTCCAGACGCCGTCGTTCAACCACCACATCAAGTCGTTCGCGGAAGGGAGGGACGACGACAACAACAACAATCAATCGGTGGAGATCGACGAGGAGCCAGATCCGTCTGATTCCTGGAAGATCCGGTGGACCGACGACGATCTGAACTCGCACGTGGACAACTGGAACGACGGCGAGTCGGCGAGGAATGCGACGGCGGTCAAGCGGTCGCGCCTGGTGTGGACGCTGTAACGCCCCGAATTTTTGAAGCGTTAAATTCAAATCAATAAAGACAGAAAACCCCAAATATTCATAAGTCTCCCAAACTGGTTAGTCAGAGCATCTAAAAATTAAAAAAATCTCCAAGTCACATAATTACGTCTCAAATAGACCTAAAACAGTAATTATGCCCCCAAATTACTCCTACACGGAGTTCCAAATTAATCATCCAAATCCACATAGGTCCTCCTATTGTACTTTCTAAAAATAACCAAACTAAATGCAAAACTAAACTACTAATACTGACTTTGATATCAAATTGATAGCTCTCAGTCACACAGCTAACCCTGTAATCCAATCTCACCTACTGATCACCTGAAAGAAAAACAATAAGGGAGTGAGCCAAATGCCCAGTAAGGTCGCTCAACAGACCAATCAAAAGGAATAAAAAAAAATGTCTGAGAAAACGAAGTTGCGGACATACAGAATTTTTAACGGAACAGATACACAAAAGAATTTCGAAATGCCAAAATATATTTTGTACAGAGACAGACACTAGAGAGCCATTCAGAATAAGGTCACACATGTCATCACTGACACGTGAAACCAGGTTCAGAAAATAAGATCGCGATCTCTAACTCATCCCGCTGAGCTAGCCCACGTTCCAATCTACATGGGTAAGTCAGAAATAGAAAAATCACCTATGAGTGACATGGCTCACATAATTACCAAATATATGTGTAAGAAAATTATGCCGGATACCAACTAGGTGCCATATCGATGTGAACTTATAGGTCATATACACTTAGCGGCCTAAAGGTCACGCCAAGTATCACTAATACGTCAATAAAATCATCTAGCAAAGAGAAAAACGGATATTGCACGAGACTACCACCGAATGAAATGAGCCACGAGTACAATGCTAAATAGACAAATTCATAAAGAATGAATTGAAACATCAGAGAATAAAGTGCAATCTGTAAGAGGACGGTACCATTAATGAAATGGAGTCACCACATTAGGATTTTCGGATTGTACCGCAAAGCATACGACTGAGTCAAGCCATGTGAATTTCCAAAATATGATTCAAAGGAGAATAAAGAACCAGGCTTTGAGAAGACAACATGGTGACGTGAAGCTAAACATTAAATGATAGAAATAACAAGATGAATGGAAAAGACAAATTCAAGTCAAGCAACATTCCAGATGTGAAGGATTCAGATAAATAGACAAACAAGAGAAACAGAATTTCAAATACAAAGTTGGACAAAAAAATCAAGGACCCACTGAACCGCAATTGCGACTAGCTCTTGGGTTTGCTTAATCTGCCCTTTAACGGCATGAATCACAATCCATAAAGGAGTGAAAATTAACGCTGAAGAGGCCAAAAGAAATTTATCGATTTCAAAGTACAGACAATAGATATGCATAAATCGCTTATGTCTAACAATAATTCAGATTTAAAACAAACAAATCATATGATTGATTGGCCCAACGCTGATCGAGATCTCAAAATAGTAATCCCTTACTTTCGATCGCGCAATTTAACCCAAAATCTGATCTTCTTAATCCAATTGTATCAAAAGCCCTAAAAATTAATATACCCAAAGGTTCCAATTAGGGTTCCAACAATAATAAAAATTCGTAAAGATTCCAGCTACAAACTTCAATTCGATACCCGAAAATAAATTCTTACCTCGAATAATTATCAAACTCTCAAACGTCTCTTCCTAGGGATCTTCTGGAGACTCTTCTGAACTTTAGTGTGCTCCTATGAATGTACGTAACTATCATACACATAAAAGATATATATGTATATTCTTAAAACAATTAAAATTTCAAAATACCAATTACGTCCCAAACTCTCTAATTTTTAATTTCTTTTCTTTTCTTCTTTTTTTTTTAAGCATTTAAATATGAGGGGTCTAACAGACGCCGCAGCTGCACAAGCGGTTCGGGGACGTGGTGGCGCACCTGGGCATCAAGAAAGCTGTGCCGAAGACGATTATGCAGCTGATGAACGTGGAGGGGCTGTCGAGCGAAGGGCCGTCGCCGTCAGACCACTTGTTCGCGTCCACGCCGGTGCCGCAGACCTTGCACGCGCCCGCCGGGAGCGTGCATATGCCGATTCCGATGAATTATTCGCCGCAGATGATGCAGAAGCAGGTTTATGGGCACCCAGGGGCTGGGGTAGTTTAGGAAATTCCTTAATTCCGTAACGGGAGTTGACGGATGTAACACTTTCTAAACCTTAGGTGTCTTATTGCAATTTTTGTAACGGGAGGGGTTTTTTTGCAACGACCCCAAACCACATTAATATTTTACGCAATTATCCCTATTAAGAAAGGAAAGTTCAGCCAATTATAGTAAGAAAGAAAGTATCTTTCCGAAATATATATACGATTGAATATACTTCTCCACTGCCACTACCGTTTAATACAGCCATAGCTAAAGCCACAACCACAGCCACCCTTCCCACCGCCCCAAATCACCACCATTACGATGCCTTATGGTCAAGATTGCTAATTAGGATCTTGTAAAGAACATATCTTGTTTTTCCGTCTCTTTATCAACGCATTCATGATACTAACATACGTTTACAAGCTGCTGCAGAGCGGAGGCAACAGAAGGGATTTGTCTTTTCAGGTTTCATCAACTTGAAAAACATTTGGCATTGTGGGAGGTGGCTTATCCTAGCTAAGAGTAATGCGTGAAGCTGGGTACTTGTTCAAGTACACGACAAATGTTACATAAATTGAAAAGAACCTTGTGAAACTTTTAGGTGCTCTGAGCAGGGTTCAAGTACACGACACATGTTTACTTTCGAGTTTAGGTGTAAAAATCCAGGTGATCTTGACAAAATGGTATCAATTGTTGTGGTAATCTCATTTACAGGTAGCAATATATGTACACGGAAGAACTAAATTTATGGGTTAAAATGAAGCTATAAAAGATAGAAATCCTATAACTATGTCCCAAAAAATAAGCTATACAAAAAGGAAGGGAAATAGATCATGCCAAATATGTGCATAATCCGATTATAATCCCGGTTGATAGATCTGTATGAAAAGAAAAGGTGGAAGAAGGGTTGGAATTAATGTAAGACTTTCAAGTTTTGCCACGAATATTATCTTTTTCAAATTATGTTCCATGGACTAACTATTTGATATATATGTTCCTTTTCTAAACTTGTTTTTCTTCTTTCGGAGGCCAGAGTCTGCTATTAAAACAAAGAAATTATAATGAATATTCCTACGATCGGATGCTGCATTGAGAAGATTCTCGGTAAAGTAGGAGATTTTCTGATTGACGGAGCCTTGAACGAAGCTGGTTATTTATTTAACTTCAACAAAAAATGTTGCAGATCTCGAAAATAACCTTAACAACCTTAAAGCTGCTCTAATCGAAGTTCAAAAAGCAGAGGAAATAGACCGCAACAATGCAAGAGATATCGACCCAGATATTTCCAAGTGGTTGGACGGTGCAGGCAAAATGATGAAAGATTTGGAGGCCTTTTTGGAAGACAAAATTCAAAACAAAGCTCATGGTGTTTGCTTCAAAGTGCCATTTCCCAGTTGTTTCTACGGATTCAAGCTCAGTAGGAAGGCATCAAAGACGAGTGCTGATGTTGCTGAACTCATCAAAGAAGGGGAACCTTTGATGAGTTCAGCAACATCAGGTCAGTAGGAACGCATCTCGCAACTCTGCAAGATAACAGGTCGTCACCAACCCCAGAAGTGTGTGAAAATTTTGACTCAAGGTCGAAGGTATTCGATGATATTTTGGCTGCAAAGAAAGTAGTTTTAGCAATGTGGGAAGGTACAGGTCCAATAGCACGTCAAAACAATGACATTAAGCATGGGCATGCTGCCATCATGCAATCGAACTATCGAAGTGTGAGTTACTTCACGAATCCCTCTGTTTTAGTGAATCTATATCACAACTGGGTAAGGTCCTTTGCTAAGGCCTTTTGGTTGATGTTGTTAATCTCATCCACAGTTCTGTCTCCAATTATGTGGTCCGTCCTAAGTAAATATCTTCGGGGAGAGCATGTCTAGCCACTAGCTCTTTACTCTATAAGATTCAAGTGCTTTTAGTTATGGTATCTCTAAAGCCAGTAGTGTTGATAGATCTCTCAAAAGTCAGAACAAGGTTGTAAGATTTAGCCTTTCATATTTTTTTGCTTACGAAGTAAGTGGATTTGCCTAACTTTACTAGTTTGCTAGGAAACCAGGACTATCTTAACCCCCCCAAGAAGTCCTTGGCCCAATCTTTTTTTGCCCGAGTCTTTTATTTCAAGTGGGACTACTGTTTCAGAATTCTATGCTTCAGCTTACAAGGCGCCATTTCGAGCCATGCCTTTACTCAAACCATTTTTCCTTCAGCACCCCAAGAGTCATGGAATATCTTTAGCTCACAAAACACACACAAGCACGCATGAAGACACACACAAGCACACATTGTTTGTGGAGTACTCTATTTTGCAGACTCATTCTTTTTTCCTTATCCTTTTTTCTGGACGTTTGCTTTAAAGGTGGCATGGATTATCCTGGAAAAGATTCAAAAGCTGAAGGCGCGAATGCGACTAGAGCTGTTTGGGTAGAGTAAAACACCATACTTAGAGACCGAAAGTTTTCAGCTTAAAACTTGAACCAAAGCTGTTTGAAGTTATTCATATTGTGGAAACTTTATTCCCAAGTTGTGCAAACACACTAGGTTGACTGTAATTCATGCATCTTCATTTTTTTCTCTGTTAGACAGTGTGCTGCTAACTTCGATCATAGGCCAAAATAGAAAGATTATGACATTTACAATATACATTCACTTCTGCTGAAGAAGACGAAGAAAAAGAAGAATGGTTAATTAGCAAAGTCAAAAGTAGGCATTTCTACTACTTTTTTTTTTTTTGGGGTTAGAGGGTAGAGGGTTATCGAAATATTGTAAAGGAACAAGTAGATCAATGTTTCCATCTTCTTCCAAGTTAAAGAAAAGGGTAGATGAGGAGGAGCAAAGGCAAAAGGATTACAATGTATGTTTCTGCAGCTAGGTTTTTAGTGGTGTACAGCTGTCCCTCACAAAAGGAGGTTGGATTTCTCAAGCATTTGGTCAAAATCAACCCAACTTTAACGGTGTACACTGTCCCTCACAAAGGTGTCAGCATACACAACCAATTAAACGTGCTTCTATTTCTCTTTTTGTAAGTTGCATACTTTAATTTGGAAAAATAATATTTCTTCTCCACCTTCTAACTTGTGGTAAAGAATTTCAAAACCGTTACCTATTATCATGGAGTGGTTCAGTATCAGAATATTTTTCCTGTTTATAGATATAATAAGTTCATGCAAAAGATATCATGGATGCGATTATAACTGTCTAAATAGAATATAATTTAATTTCTCGTTATAATCAAATGTGTTTTTGTTTAATTTGTGATCATATGTATATGATGCAGCTATTGCAATTAAAAATTACTAACCTTGCTTTTGGTTTCTCCAGCTCAATTGGTTGTTTGATATGCAAAGATAGATAAGGTGAAGTGGGACGAAAGTAAAAAAACAACAAAATTATTACTTACTAGTCATAAGGATCCGAAGATCCCAAACAGCCAAAGGCGTCCTCCAAAAAAGTAATGGAAAAATACGGAAAAGCTGATAATTAGAGAAACATTTGGGACAATAGAGTCATTCGAGAAAACATAGAAAACGAAGGATACAGAGAGAGTGAAATTGGAGAAGAGGTGCCCTTTAATAATTGCTCCAAAAGAGACTAAGGCTATGTTTGAAAACGTTTTCGTTTTCAATTTTTTTTCAATTTTATAAACCGGAGAAAAAAACACGTTTAACACATAATTTTTGATTTTTTTCCCTTCAGTTTTGGAAACCAGTTTTTAAAATAGGACTGCTTTTCAAAACTCTTATTTAGTACTTTGGGATTTTATTTTCAGACCACCACCCTCCCACCGCCATAGCCATCGCCTGCTGCCGGCCACCGCAGCCCCTTGGCAGCTACCGCCGGCGACCACCGACAGCCGCCGGATACCCTGCTGGCCACCGACATGCCTCACTACCGCCACCGCAAACCACCACTAAAGAAAAAGTTTAAAATAAAAATTAGGTAATCAAACACTAAAAAAAAAAATTAAATAAAAACTGGATAATCAAATACTTTTTTATTTTTTGTAAAAAATAAAAACTAAACAGATTTTAATTTTAAATTTTTTTGAAAATAAAACATTAAAACTGAAAGTAATTTTAAAAGCTACCTAATAGTCAAGACATAGTGATTACGACGATTGAAAAGCTGTTCTGTCTTCATGTGCTTTAATAATTGCCCACTAAAGGATCCGATTTGCTTTTGGAGAATTTGTGGACAAAAAGCAAAAGTGACTTTATTTTCTCTTGTTCCATGTCAATCCACTTTAATGTTGCAATAATGCTCTTTCGTTCACTCACTATTGGCTACCGACACTGCAAAGCAAGCAAACAACAATTTGCTCTCTGCTTTTGCCATTTTCAAGCTTCCACTCCACTCACTGAGGAGCTTTCTTCAGAGATTCATCGAAGACCGATAAGCTTCTCTCAAGTAAGGATTTTAATTAAGGGGATTGCCTACTCATAACGATGATTGAGCCCTACATCAAGTCTTAAAGGACGATATATGTGGTGAGGACTTTCTTGGATCGAACGTGCTTTCGACAAGAGATGATGAAGATGGTGACGGGGTTGATGGGTCTGTCGGCTAGTATGTTTTTGGGGTCTTATGTATTGATTGTAGTTGTAGCTCAGGAACATATATTTGACTCATTTTTTTTAATTTTGGTTGAAGACTGTGTATGTAGCTGAGAGTTGACGTTTTTCTTTGTCACATTGACTTGATTTTAATGGCCTATGTTTATAGTTTGATGATGTAAAGCTTGATGTGCTTGGTTTGAAATTGATGTATTGAAATGAACGCGGGACTTGTTTTTGGATGTGTAGAGTAGATGGGTTTTGGACAGGTTCTTTGAATGAAGGCGGGACAGTGGTTGAATTGGTTTTTGAACGAATGCTTTGAAGGTTGAATTGATTTTTGGACAAGTTGTTAAATTGGTTTTTGGACAGGTTGAATCGGGTTTTTGGACAGGTTGTTGAATTGATTTTGGACATATTGAATTGGCTTTGGGACAGGTTGTTGATTTGGTTTTGGACAGGAGATCAAAACAGGCTTGCTTTTTCAAAGCATAACCCGCGGTCCTTAAACTGAAAAGACGCGGTCGCTAAACAAAAAAATTTAAATCAAAAAAACTTTAGCGACCGCAAGAGCGTTTGCTAAACAAAATAAATTTTTAAAAAATAAAAATTAGCGACCCCAATATCAGTTGCTAAATTTGAAAAAGTGGTGGCTAAATAAAAAATAATTTAAAAATTAAAAAATATTTAGCGACCGCGGGGGCAGTCGCTAAATGTGGTCAACACGGTCGCTAATTTTAGTGACCGATTATTAAATACGGTCGCTAAAGTTTAGCGACCGGGCCTCCAGCGACTGTTTTAGCGACCACATTTTTTTCCTTTAGTTACTGCCATTGACTTGATCATCATGCTCCCCTTTAGCGACCGATTATTAAATGCGGTTGCTAAAGGGGCAGTTTCTTGTTGTGCATATTGACCTGATCATCACGCTCTCTTGCCATGGCTGAAATCAAAAAAGAAGAAAAGAAAACTTATTTGCTCAAGGTTACTGTAACCTTGCTTTGATGCCGTGAAGGGAGAAAATCTTCTCTGACTTAATCTCATTGATGCTAGAATCTGTTACATATGTAGTACATGGTTCCTTCGATTCATCTATCCTAAAAGAATAAGTCAACTATACAATAATGGAAATAAGCTGCCCCAACTATACAATTTCGAGACCGGGGGGGGGGTTGAGTGGTTTAGTGTAAGTAGAAAGAGGCCCATATCCATTTTGTGTGTTCATGTAGTTTGCTAGGAGGTAGTATTTTCAGTAGACTAAACATCACATATTTCAATTTCACCTATTGTTGTTGAACTTTATTTAGTTGGCCACGGAGATTGTTTATCCAACTACTTAAGAAGAAGATGGAAATCTTCGATTTGCTACCTTAATTACGCATATGGATGATCCTTTTTCCTAGTAGTTGTGGAACCTTTTCATAACTTTGCCTTTTTCCAGATGTTCTTGTAAAGTTCAAAGTTCGAGGGAATCAGGCCAGTGAGATATGATGTAGCAATCAATATATGTATTTTTAGCCTCATCTTGGATTGTTTTTTTCGACCACTCTCCTCTCTCTCTCTCTCTCTACTGTAGAAAGCTTTCTCTGCTATAGAAAGCTTAGTTTTAGGGAAGATAAGTGAGAATGGATCCCGATCCAGGCGATGCTGACGATCCTGCTCATCGAGGTCAAGGTCCTATCCTTTCCCCATGGAGAGATCTCCAGATGAAGGACTCAAGTCCTCCCTCGTCTCCAAAGCCAAATCAGGGAACAGAGCACCCAAGTTTTCAAGTCCCGAAACCAAAGTCTTACCGTGACATTGTCTCTACATCCCGTGGAAGAGAGATTGATTTCGAAGGTTACATGGAGGATTCAACATTTGACGAAGATGAAGAAGAAGAAGGTAACAACCAGTATATCATTCCACAAGATGGGGAGATCATCGATAACCCGCTACGCCCAAACATTTCTCTCTCGCCTAAACTCATCAGGAAGAAATGGGAAGGTACTTTAATTGTCAAGCTGTTGGGTAAATTGATTGGATTTCGAGCTCTCTCGACTAGACTCCGATCCATCTGGAATCTTCAAGGAGATTTCGAGCTTATCGATCTGGATGGGGGTTTTTTCCTTGTGAAATTTGATTACATACAGGATTATCAATATGTAGCTAGTGGAGGACCTTGGATAATCTTGAATCACTACCTCACGGTTCGAAAGTGGGAACCCAACTTTAAGCCTTCTGAAGCTTCTGCGTCTAGAACGGCCATATGGATTCGTCTCCCGGAGCTGCCTATTGAATACTACAATGAAAGGGTGTTGATGAAGATAGCTAAAAGATTTGGTAAACCCATGAAAATTGACCTAAACACGGCTACATCAATCCGGGGGAAGTATGCTCGGATTTGTGTTGAGATGGATTTGAATCTTCCCCTTATTCCTGCTTTTGTTATATGTGGAAGGGAATTCAAAGTTGAGTATGAATACCTAAATAACATATGTTTTAGCTGTGGATGTGTGGGACACCGCCGGGAACTTTGCCCGGAGAAGAGAATGAAGATGTCGGGAATTTCGAACAGAATGGAACAACCAGATTCCCGTCGAAGTGACGTCATCAACAACGTGAATGAGGAACGGGTGACAACCGAACCTCCCCAACGGATACATGATGCAATGGTTACTAATGAATTTGGGCCGTGGATGTTAGCCAAGAGACGGCCCCGTAGACCCTCTGTCTTAAGGCCCAACTATGTGGCCCAAAAATCAAACCGATTTCAAGCCCTGCAGAACACGGTGGAAAAAAAAGAAACCAAGCTGTGAGTCCAGACCCCGTGGCTTCCCCTAAGCCTGCATCTGAGAAGTCCCCATGGCCTGAACTTGTTCAGCCTAGCCCTCGATGCATAGCCCAAGTTTCCTTGGCCCAAGAAGATATAAGCTCTGGAGCCCAATTGGTCACATCTAACTCCCCCACCCGGGGAACTTTCAGGCCGTCCGATGAAAGTATGAATCCTATGGTGGAGGCTCATCCTCCGAACCCTAATGCGATAAGTTTAGCCCTCCAGATCCCCCCAGACGTTCAACCTTCTAGTTCTACGCCTTCTCCCCTTTGCCTTGAGAATACCCCGTCTGTTCACCACCTTGGCCAGATCCCTGGCACCGATCTACCGGTGTTAATGGAGACTGTTGAGGCTCACCCAAACAGAACCCTTGGAAGAGAACCTCCCAAACCTCCCTCCCAAATACACCAACACGACAGCACCCGACATCAATCCCCATCTCTTCGCCACCGATCCTTCTCCCCAGAGGCCAGACGGGGTAGATCTGCTAGTTTCTCTGCTTCTGATCAACACGAAGAGGACACTAGAGAAGTGTTGAAGACCAAGGGTTCTCGAAACCTGCGACGTGAAAGAATAACCATGAAAGATGGCCCGATTCAGCAAATGGATCCCCAGGATTGATTTGCTCCAGTTTTGCGTCCCCTTTTCCCTGTTTTTTATGGATTTTATGTTTTGGAATTGTAATGGTGCCGGCAACAATAAGTTTAAAAGGGATTTTCGGGAAATGGTGAGAAGATTTAAGCCTTCGGTGATGGCTATCTTCGAACCGATTGTTAAGATGGAGCAGATGGGAGATTTCTTCTCCAACTTGGATTTCTCGGATCATTTTGCCATGGATCCTGAAGGTCGTTCAGGAGGCATATGGCTTTTGTGGAACTCCAGAAGCATAAATATTTCGATCATCCGGGCTCATCCTCAAGCCATCCACGCCCTTGTTTCTAACCCCAATTCTGAAGAGTGGATCCTGTCAGCGATTTATGCCAGCCCGAACTGGGCCAAGCGCAAGGACCTCTGGGATGACCTTAAAGTTTTTGCTGCTAGTATCTCCATCCCGTGGCTGCTGGGGGGGGACTTTAATGACATTGCGGATTTGAGCGAAAGGAAAGGAAGTCATGAGTTACTGGACTGCAGCAGAATCAAGAAGTTCAACGATAACATTAACCAATGTAACTTGGTTGACCTTGGTTGCTGTGGACCAAGACTGACATGGACGGATGGAAGAAAGGGAATGGCGAACACCCAAAAAAGGCTGGACCGTGCTATGGCCAACTCGGAGTGGTGCATCAGATTCCCCAACAACCAGGTGTACAACTTCCCTAGAACTCATACTAATCACTGTCCTATATTTTTGAGCTGTTCTGGTAGCTTAGTTCATTCGAATAGATTCAAGCCTTTTAGATTCGAGGTTGCCTGGGCGACCCATGAAGGTCTCCTTCCCATCGTGGAAGATGCCTGGAAGCCTAATAACAACACTCAGAACCTCAGTCAGAACATCTCTCTGTTTAGAAGCAAAGTCCAGCTGTGGAATAAGAATACCTTTGGGAATATATTTCATCGAAAAAAAAGATTGTGGTCCAGACTTGTAGGTATTCAAAAAGCCTTATCTGTTAATTCTTCCCACAACCTTCATCTGCTTGAGAAGGAGCTTAGAAACGAGTACAATAGTACTCTGCTCCAGGAACAACTTCTGTGGTTCCAGAAGTCCAGAGTCAAATCCTTGGAATTAGGTGATAAAAATACTAGATTTTTTCACTTGTCGACTGTGATAAGAAGAAAAAGAAACAAGATTGAAACTCTTAAAAATGAGTTTGGAAATTGGATCTCTAATCAGCAAGACCTCGCGAATCATATTAATAATTACTTTCAGGATCTGTTTAAACTTGATACCTTTGATCCCCAGGACATTAATGATATTTACCTTGATGTTAGGGGTCCTAAGATTGATGATCTTGAGTCCAGGATGTTAGGGTCCTCTCTTATTGACTATGAGATTCATAGGGCTTTTCTGAATATTAATCCCTTTAAAGCCCCTGGACCTGATGGTCTAAATGGCTTTTTCTTCCATAAGTACTGGGAGATTGTTGGACCTTCTTGCTGTAGTTTCATTAAGGATTGCTATAATAGTGGGATCATGCCTAGTGACAATAATCAGGCTTATGTGACCTTGATTCCTAAAATTGATATCCCCCATGATATTGCCCAATTTAGGCCCATAAGTCTCCTTAATGTTACTTATAAAGCCCTGTCTAAACTTTTGGTGACTAGATTGAGGCCTATCCTTCATAAAATTATTGGCCCTGCTCAGTGTAGTTTCATTCCTGGTAGATCTACCATTGACAATACTATTATTACCCAAGAGATAATTCATACTCTAAAAAAAACTAAAAGTAAGAAAGGTGGGATGATCTTTAAAATTGATCTGGAAAAAGCCTATGATAGAATGAGCTGGACTTTTATTGATCAAACTCTGAGATATTTCAACTTCCCCCAGAATTGGATAAAAATCATTATGAGCTGCATTACTAGTGCCTCCATGTCTGTCCTTTGGAATGGTCTTCCTCTACCCCCTTTTAAGCTTGGTAGGGGTTTAAGACAAGGAGATCCTTTATCTCCTTATATTTTTGCCCTATGTATTGAGAGACTATCTCACATGATCCACCAAATTAACAAGGACAGAAAATGTCTTGGGTTGAGAGCCTCCAAATCTGGCCCTTTTATATCTCACTTATTTTATGCTGATGACCTTATGTTATTCTGTTCTGAGAGTAATTATAATTGTGATACTTTCATGCATATTTTGAATGATTTTTGCTGCATGTCTGGTCAAAAGGTGAATCTCCAGAAGTCTAAGCTTTACTTTTCCCCAAATGTCCCTAGTATTAGAGCTAAGGAACTTAGCCTAAGATGTGGTATTCCCTTAACCTCTGATATTGGGACTTACCTGGGAATTCCTATGGTGCATAAGAGAGTCTCTAGAAGCCTCTATGATAGTATTATAAAAAAAATGCAGAGCAAACTTGCTGGTTGGAAAACCAAATTTCTCTCCTTGGCTGGAAGGTCTGTTTTAATTCAATCTGTTACTTCTACTATGGCTAACCATGTGATGCAAACCCAAATGCTGCCAAAAAAAATTACTGATGAGATGGATAGGATAAATAGGAATTTTCTGTGGGGGGACACTGCTGTGATTAAAAAAATTCATTTGGTGAATTGGAACAGTGTCTGCCAGCCTAAAAGATATGGAGGGATTAACCTAAGGAAAGCTCATTTAAACAACCTGGCCATGACTTCCAAGATTAGCTGGAAGCTGCTCACCAATGAGGACCACCTGTGGGTTAAAGTTATCAAAGCCAAATATTCTGCTAATGGTAGTCACAGAAATTGGCCAAAAAAAAGTGGGGGATCTCATATCTGGAGAAGTGTTAGGGCCACCTTGCCTATTCTAAATTTGGGGGTCAAATGGAATGTCCAAGATAGCAAGTCCATATCCTTTTGGCGTGACTGGTGGGTTGGTAATGGGCCAATCGACCCTAACCCAGAGTTTGAATCTAACTTGACTGTGGATAAGTTTATATCTCCTGACAGGAGCTGGAAGGTTCATGACCTTTCTAGGTATATTTCTAGCAATTTGATCCAGGATATTACTAGGATTCATCTGCCTATGCACCAACCTGAAGTGGACTTTCCTTTTTGGGGGGTTGTGGGTAATGGTAAGTTTTCTACATCTAGTGCCTATAGACTTGTTTCTTATCTGGATATGAACTATGCCTCCTATCTTGATTTTGGTTGGATATGGAGGCTAAAGATCCCCCCGAAATTCAAAATTTTTTTGTGGACTATCAATCATGGAAGGCTGCCTACTAATGAGCTGAGAGCTATCAGAAATTTCAGTCCTAATGCCTTCTGCAGTAGATGTAATACTGAAACCGAAACTATAGACCATACTCTTAGATCTTGTTCTAAAGCTAAAAGCTTATGGACAAATTTTTTTGACTCTAGTGTGTTTGAGCAGGATTTGGGAATCAACATCATTGATTGGATTAAAAGGAATCTTAAGGACTGCGATAATCAGCTGTTCATGAATCTAAATTGGAATTCTGTTTTTCTAGCGTGTATGTGGCAAATTTGGAAGGAACGCAACAAAGAAAGCATTGAAGGGATCACCTTGCATGTGTGGCAGTCCTGGAAAAGAGTGTTGGAGCTGGCTACGGAACTAGACTCTGCCAACAGTAAGCTCCCTTCCATTAACCCTAAATCCCCTATGCTTATCAAATGGTTAATGCCATCTGCAGGTACTCTTAAACTCAACACTGATGGCTGCGCTAAAGGAAATCAAAGAGGTGGATATGGAGGCCTGATCCGAGATGACACTGGGCAATGGAAAGGTGGTTTCTTTGGCAGTATGTCTACGGAGGATAGCTTGGAAGCTGAAATACATGGGATTTTCAAAGCCTTACAAATAATCAAAGAACAACAGCTATGTGAAGTCACGGTTGAAACAGATTCCCTCATGGCGCAGAAATTGATGACTACACCCGAGATCGAATACTTTCATCCTCTGTATACCATTATTAGTGATTGTCGCTTTTTGCTCATAGCGACGAAGACTACAATTCAACATGTTTTTAGAGAGGGCAACCATTGTGCTGATAAGCTTGCCAATCTAGGAACTAATTATGACGGGGATTTTGTTTATCTCAACCAACCCCCGGTTGAACTTAGATCAATGCTTCTAGCAGATGTTTTAGGGGTGGTATACCCTCGTAACTAAGTTGTATTTTGTTCCTTTCAATCAAACAAAAAAATCAATATATGTATTTCCTATTCTTTTCTTTTTGGAGCTGGTCTAGATTATATATAATCTAATAAATGCTTTTAGAAAGACTATGAAATCAAGCCCTTAGGAAGAAAAGGAACGAGTCCAGGTGGAAAGAGAACTATTCAAATAAAATGACAACAACAATCTATTACACCTGAGGAAAAACAAATCAAAATGAGGTAAGAGTATGGACTTATCAACCATGTCCACCTTTGTTGTGTTCCTGCCAACCGATTTAACCGTTCTCCTACATCCTTAAGTCTTAAGACTTTGAAGCTGATTATGATCATCTTACTGGAAATTGATATTTCAGAGAAAATATTAGAAATGAAGGGGTGAAGGCCTTCTGGATACGAGATAATGCAAAATGTCGGCAATCTATCCAAAGGACAAAGCCACCTCGCGATCACAATGCTGGAAAGCCCAGAAATCCTACTATATGCATATGTATGCATGCATGTGTGTGTGTGTGTGTGTTTGTTTACGTACGTATGTATGTGCACTCAACACATATGTGGTTAGCTCAAGGCAAGTTTTCTAAAGCCAATGGGGATAAACTGCCATTACATGCAAACAAGTGACCCACTACCATTATACTTATCAAAAACACTAAACGCTTTAGAAGAGTGCCAAGTTTGTATCTTTCTGAAAATGCGATGACAAATATGTCGAAAAGTGTCTCCATATAGGTTTTGCATGTTTTATGGTTTTACACTTTTTCCTAGACTGGAGAAAAGCGCAACTAGTATTTCTAGTTGTGGTCTTCTCATTTTCAGGTTGACTTTGACAAACATATATTTCTTTTTTATGTCTATTAGCTTTCTATTTCTCCTTAATATGTCTTGAACTTTAGCAAGAACAAGTATACCTGTTTCATGGCACTTTTTTTTTGGTGCAGCTATTTCCGCATCATTGAAAAAATTTAGCCCATATAATGCCTTAATTGCCCCTCTCTTCCCCCCTTACCTCCTACAGTGTGGACTATCAGCTTTTACCTGCAATTCAATCTCCGCCATGTTTGCACTATTAGCAAGGAATTTATATCTCTGATTTGACCAAGAAGATGCGTCACATGACTATGGGGCTTAAAATGAAGACATCAATTTGTATGGTTTTGGTTAGACGGTGGTGTTGACTGAAATCTATTGAGGTTTTGATGGACCACCAATCGAGTGTTAAACAATCTTCGGTTCATCGATCTAGGGTGATTTTGGAACCTCATTATGGCTATGGTTGTCGATGGTGGTTGGGATGGATGCTACCTATACATAGTTGGGGTATCCAGTGTTCTGATTGGATGGTTTGGTCATGGCAGTTCATTGGTGGTCAATGGGGTTAGTATGGTCAATGGCAGAGAATATCGAAAGAGTAGATGCTGCATAATGTGTTGCATTGCTTCTTTATATGGTATAATGGTAGAGATGAGGTGAGAGGGCTTTTGAGAAGATGGGGATAGAGAGGCAAATGAGGAAATAATTGGAAAATTTTCTTGGAGCATGCGGGAAATAGTCGCACCCTTTTCTGTTCCTTTTGTTTTAGGTCTCAAGACTTAGTTCTGCATAAAAGTGCATTGCTTGACTGAATTTTCACACTGACGTGTATTCGCGCACGAGATTGCATATTTAAGCCCCAGGTCATGTGATGTATGCTAAAAGGAGATTTTATGATGCCCCTTCTCCATAATATAGGAGAAAAGCATGTAATGCGATAAACTAGGTAAACACAAAGTGCAGCAACTTCTAGAAGCTCATACACCGATAGAATTTGGGTATCGTTCCTGCGATGTACACCAAAGTAATCAGTTTGTGGTACACCATTCTTTAGATTACAGCTCTGGTTATGAAAATATTGATATTTTCCCTTTAAACGAGAAGTTTACCAATAAGTAAATAAGTGAAATGATTAACCGATAACTGCTGAGTGACCGGCGAGCCAAAAACTTTTGTCCAGCACTTGTATTAATTTATGTGTTGTTAAATGTTTTGCTTGTAACAACTTATGCCCTTTGTTTTTCTAGGATTTTGAGAAAAAAGGTGGAAAAGGATGCCATGATGGAAGGTCTCTGACTCTTGATCAAGAAGCTTGTTGTACCCTAACTCCGAATGCATTCAGTCTCGCGTTATATCTTGTATCAGATGGGGAGCAAAAGAACCAATATGTGTTCCATGAGCTCTATCATACAGCTGCAAAGAGAGGAGTTTTAGCTATGTGGGAAGGCACAGGTCCAATTGCACGTCAAAACAATAACATTAAGCATGGGCATGCTGCCATCATGCGATTGATGTGTCAGTTACTTCAGGGAATCCCTCTGTTTTAGTGAATCTATATCACAGCTGGGTAAGGTCCTTCACTAAGGCCTTGTGGTTGATGTTGTTAACCTCATCCAGAGTTCTGTCTCCAATTACGTAGTCCATCCTAAGTAAATATCTTCAGGTAGAGCATGTCTAGCCATTAGCTCTTTACTCGATAAGATTCAAGTGCTTTTAGTTATGGTATCTCTAAAGCCAGTAGTGTTGATAGGTCCCTTAGAAGTCTGAACAAGGTTGTAAGATTTAGCCTTTCACATCTTTTGCCTGCGAAGTAAGAGGATTTGCCTAACTTTACTAGTTTCCTAGGAAACCAGGACTATCTTAAACCCCCCAAGAAGTCCTTGGCCCAATCTTTTTTTGCCCGAGTCTTTTACTTCAAGTGGGGCTGCTGTTTCAAGATTCTATGCTTCAGCCTACAATGCGCCATTTCGAGCCTTGTCTTTACTCAAACCATTTTGCCTTCAACACCCCAGTGTCGTGGTATACCTCTGGCTCACAAAACACACACAAGCACGCATGAAGACACACACAAGCACACATTGTTTATGGAGTACTCTATTTTGCAGACTCATTCTTTTTTTCCTTATCCTCTTTTTTCTGGACGTTTGCTTTAAAGGTGGTATGGATTATCCTGGAAAAGATTCAAAAGCTGAAGGCGTGGATGCGACTAGAGAGACTGCAAGTTTTCAGCTTAAAATTTGAACCAACGCTGTTTTAGGTTATTCATGTTGTGGAAACTCTATTCACAAGTTGTGCAAACAGACTAGGTTGACTGTAATTCATGCGTCTTCATTTTTTTCTTTGTTAGACAGTGTGCTGCTAACTTCGATTATAGTCCAAAACAAGAAGATGATGCCATTTACAATATGCATTAACTTCTGCAGAAAAAGAAGAAGAAGAAGGGTTAATTAGCAAAGTCAAAAGTAGGCATTTCTACTACTCCCTTTTTTTTTTGGTTTGAGGGTTATCGAAATATTGTAGAGGAACGGGTAGAGCAATGTTCCCATCTTCTTCCAAGTCAGAGAAAAGGGTAGATAAGGTGGAGCAAAGGCTAAAGGATTACGTGATGCATAGTTGGCGGCCCAAGGAGGATCAAGATTCTCTACTGTACAGCAGAGGTGCTGTACTCACAAAATGCCGCTAAATGTTTTTTAGCGACAAAAAATTGTCACTATAAATTTCAGTAACAGCGACAAAACACTTTTAATGACAATTTTTTGTCGCTAAATGTTGTACAGCACCTCTACTGTACAGCAGAGGATCTTGATCCGCTCAAGGAATGTGCACAGCTAGATTATGGTGTACAGCTGTCCCTCACAAAAGGAGGTTGGATTTGTTCGAAAAAATCAACCCAACTTTAATGGTGTACAGCTGTCCCTCACAAAGGCGTCAGCATACACAACCAATTAAACGTGCTTCTATTTCTCTTTTTGTAAGTGCATACTTTAATCTGGACAAACAACATTTTTTTCTCCACCTTCTAACTTGTGATAAAGAATTTCAAAACCGTTACCGATTATCATGGAATGGTTCAGTGCCGGAATATTTATCATGTTTATAGATATAACAAGTTCATGCGAAAGATATCATGGATGCGATTATAACTGTCTAAATAGAATATAATTTAATTTCTCGTTATAATCAAATGTGTTTTTGTTTAATTTATGATCATATGCATCTGATGCAGCTATTGCAATCAAAAACTACTAACCTTGCTTTTTGGTTTCTCCGGCTCAATTGGTTGTTTGATATGCAAAGATAGATGAAGGTGAAGTGGGACGAAAGTAAAAAAGCAGCAACAAAAAAGAGAGAAAAGTTATTACTTACTAGCACGATGGTACATGTGAATAGACGTGGGCAGCTAAAAAAAAAAAAGAATTGACACCATAATTGGGAGTTTTTTCCCTAAATAATACATATTTAATACTTAATTACCAAAATACACCATTTTCAAACTTATTTACCCGCATACCACATTTGGGAAATCGTGGTTTGAAACCACGTTTTCAAGGTAGAAATCGTGACTTTATTTTCTCTTGTTCCCTTTCAATCCACTTTAATTTTGCAATAATGCTCTTCCGTTCACTCACTATTGACTACCAACACTGCAAAGCAAACAACAATTTGCTCTCTGCTTTTGCCATTTTCAAGCTTCCACTCCACTCATTGAAGAGCTTTCTTCACAGATTCATCAAAAACCGGTAAGCTTCTCTCAGGTAAGGATTTTAATTAAGGGGGTTGCCTACTTATAACGATGATTGAGCCCTACATCAAGTCTTAAAGGTCTGTGTATGTGGGAGATCATTTTAAGTTATTTGATTTATTATGTTTAACATGATCAGCATATCCGCACAAAACTTCTTAAAATTTTAAAACACGGAACTTTCTGCGCACAAAACTTTTGGATTTTGCCACCAACATTGTTAGATCGTGCATTGGCGAACGCAACTTTTGAATTTAGGTGTAAAGATCCAGGTGATCTAATAATTAAAGATCCTGGATCCAGGTGATCCAGGTGATCGTGCATTGGCGAACGCAACATCCAGGTGATCCAGGTGATCCAGGTGATCGTGCAAGACTTTCAAGTTTTGCCACCAACATATCATATGTTTTTCAAATTATGTTCCATGGACTAGCTATTTGATATATATGTTCCTTTTCTGAACTTGTTTTTCTTCTTTTGCAAGGCCGCAGTCTGCTATTAAAACAAAGAAATTATAATGAGTTGTCCGGGGATCGAAAGCTGCATTGACAATATTCTCGGTAAAGTGGGAGATTGTCTGATTAACGGAGCCTTGCGCGGAGCTGGTTATTTATTCAACTTTAAGAAGAATGTTGCAGATCTCAAAGATAACCTTAACAGCCTTAAAGCTGCTCTAGACGAAGTTCAAAAAGCAGTGGAAATAGACCGCAACAATGCAAGAGATGATAAAGAAAATATTTCCAAGTGGTTGGACGGTGTACGCAAAATGATGGAAGATTTGGAGGCCTTTTTGGAAGACAAAATTCAAGACAAAGCTCATGGTGCAGGCAACAATGCACGAGATACCGACCCAGATATTTCCAAGTGGTTGGACGGTGCAGGCGAAATGATGAAAGATTTGGAGGCCCTTTTGGATGACGACAAAATTCAAAACAAAGCTCGTGGTGTTTGCCTCAAAGTGCCATTTCCCAATTGTTACTGGCGATTGAAGCTCGGTAGGAAGGCATCAAAGACGAGTAATGATGTTGTTGGACGCATCAATCGAGGGAAACATTTTGAGAAGGGTGCTGATGAAGTTGCACGTTATGAAGCTCTTAAAGAAACCAGGAAGAGGTCACTTGTAGTACCGTGTGGTCCGTGTGAAAATTTTGACTCAAGGTCGAAGGTATTCGATGATATTTTGACTGCTTTAAGGGACGATAATGTCACCAGGGTTGGAATATACGGCATGCCAGGGGTGGGAAAGACAACGATGATGGAACAAGTCAGGAGAGCTATGGTTGAGAAAAAAGAATTCGAAGAGGTTGCAGTTGCAGTTGTCTCTGCAACTTTGGACGTCAAAAGCATTCAGGGGAAGCTTGCAAGTGATTTGGATTTTACTGACTTAGCTAAAGAAGACGAAAAATCCAAGAGAGCTGGTCTACTGAGGCGCAGACTGAAGAAAAGGAAAAAGATCTTGGTTATCTTAGATGACGTTTGGGATAAGCTTCCCTTGGAAGACATGGGACTTGATTTCGGAGATAGCAGGGGCTGCAAAATTCTCATGACATCTCGATCAGAAAAGGTATGTGAAACAAACAAATGTCAGTATTTCTTGATTCACGTCTTAAGTAACGAGGAAGCCTGGGGTCTCTTCAGGCAGCATGCCGGAAATTGTACTGAAGATGCAGATATTAATCCAGTAGCCAAGGACGTTCTTAATGAGTGTGGAGGCTTACCACTCATAATTCGAGCAGTTGGAGAAGCACTCAAGGATGGGGAGCAGTGTGAATGGAAAGATGCACAGCGACAATTCAAGAACTTCACCCCTCGTAATATTGTCAATTTAGACGATCAAGTTTACATGACCTTGGAATTGAGCTTCAATAAGTTGAAATCCGAAGAGGCAAAGTCGTGCCTTTTGCTCTGTTCGTTGTTCCCTGAAGATGCTGAGATATCAATTGATGACCTGTCACTACTCGCAATGGCGATGGGCTTCCTTGGTAGCATGGATTCGATAGAAGATGCAAGAAACAGAGTACTTTCGCTGGTGAAGGCTCTCAAGACTTCTTGTTTGTTACTAGGATGTGAAGATGGAGACAAGGTTAAACTGCACGATGTTATCAGAGATGTTGCCATATATATTGCTTCCGAAGACGTCGACCACAGATTTATGGTGAAACCACCTATCTCTGTATGGCCAGCGAAGTACGAAGCACGTAGAGCAATATCATTGAGAATTCAGAATATTCCTGAGCTTCCTAGAAAATTGGAATGTCCTCATGATCAACTTGAAACCTTAATGTTGGACTGTAGCGGGGATTCAATCACAAAAATTCCTCGCACTTTTCTCGACGGCCTTGAGAAGCTTACAGTTTTGATTTTGGTTAATGTAACTATCTCCTCGGTTCCCATTCTACCTAACCTTCTGATGTTGAGGATACAAGAGCCGTGGAGTAGACGAGTTGCTTGCGCGTTTGATATATCCACGCTCAAGAAGTTGAAGAAACTTGAGATACTTATCCTTCGTTGCTCCTCTATCCATAAGCTGCCTCTGGACTTGATGAGAGAGTTGAAGAATCTCAGGTTGCTGGATATGAGGTATTGTCTCAAACTCAAATTCATCGAGGAAGGTGTCTTATCAAGTCTAACCCACCTAGAAGAACTATACCTGCCACGCTGCTTTGATGGTTGGAATGCCGCCTTAGTCGTTGAACTAAATTCGTTGACGCGCTTAACAGCACTAGAGACGCGTGCAATCGATTTCGACAATCTACCGAACTACCAGCTCTGTAAGAAGCTGATCAGGTATGATATAAAGGTGGGCCCTGTAGGGTATTTTACCAGATTCGCCGAGAAGATCTCATCAACCAGAACAATCGTCATCGGTGACGTAGACTTGGTCGACCGAAAAGACACGGTAAAAGTTCTGGTGGAGGGAGCTGAAAAGTTGTGCCTGACTGTAAATAAAACTCTTAAAAATCTCTTCTACGAGAGCAGCAGAGACGGCTTTCCACATTTGAAGTATCTGGAAGTCACGGATTGTGAAGGAATGGAATATCTACTAAAATGGACTCCGCCGTTATTTCAAAAGAGGTCCTTTTCTAAATTAGAAGTATTGAAACTCTCCAAGTGTAAGATCAGGTATCTCGTTAGCTTGCCAATGGTAAAACAACTTGAGCATCTCCGACACCTGGCAATACAAAGTTGCGATTTCTTAGAAGCGGTGGTAGTGGGAAATGAAAGCAAAGGAGAGGGAGAGGAGAGCTTGGATCCTGTTCGTTTCCAGAGCCTGAAACGTATTAAGCTGGACTATCTTCCAGAACTCACAAGCTTCTACTACGAAGCAACGAAGGGATCGGGAATGTTTCCTGCCCATGCTCAAATTCTCTATCCCAGCAAGGTATACCTGAACCAACATTTTGCATATACAAATGCGAGGGATGTCTTCTGTTAATAAGTGAAATCAGTCGTTCATTACGTAGCATAGAGAAATATCAAATAATATTTGTGGCTATGCTCCATAACGGATTTTCCCATACTTCAGGTCGCATTCCCTGCGTTGGAGAGACTTGAGCTTCGTTCCTTACCAAAAATTGAAGCTATATGGGACAATCAATGTCCGATAGAGGAGTCCTTTTCCCAGCTAAAGGAATTGCGTGTAGACGATTGTGGAAGACTAAAAACTATTGTTCCTTTTGTTATGCTTCCAAGGTTGACAAATTTGCAAGAGATTTCCGTTTCCAATTGTGGATCAACGGAAATTGAATTTGCATGGCCTACTGGTGTGGAATTATTTCCAACAGAAACAACAACCTTACTGCCTGAGTCAAAGGCAATGTACCTCTCAAAGTTGCCAGAGTTGAAGCAAACGGTGTTGAGTTCACCGGAACTTAATGATGAAACTGTTGTGTCTCCAAAGCTAACTTACCTGCGGATTGAAAACTGCTGCAGGTTGAAAAATGTGTTCTCACTTTCTGTGGCAAACAATCTTAAGCATCTAAAAGTGCTGGCAGTGGATAATTGTGACGGGATGCAAGAGCTTGTGGCGCCGAGAAGAAAAGGTCGAGAAGAAAGTGATGGCGAGCTTTTGTTCCCTCAGTTGAAGAAAATACTCCTTGAAAATATGAAAAACTTGACGAAGTTCCGGGGTTGTGAATATGAAGAACACCATGAGGAAGAGATCCAAGAGGTGGACCCAATTTTAATTAACCAACCTCTACCATTTCACAGCAACAAGGTACAGTACAAATTTCCTTCTCAATGCTAATTTATGGTTAATAGCTTTCCAACACCTGCTATGTGTGTACACAAGGAAGAAAATTGATGTTAAACAATCGTGAAAGAAAAAAAAAAGAATATATACACCTCAATTAATAAAGTTGAAATCATGTATGGATTGGAAGAAGTTTGTCAGGTGTGGAAGACACGACGCATGAAAAATTTGAAAGTGAGTGAAAAATAACTTAATCATTGAGACGAGGGAATGCATGTCTAGTACACCACTTTAATCATTTTTACAGTAATAGTTTTCTAAGATGAGTCACATTTTCTTTTTCTTTTATTTCCTTTTCTTTCCTATGAGTGTGTTTTGATGAAGAATTTCAAAGTACCTTGTATTTCAATTGGAAGAAGTTGCCTAAAATTATAGAGACTCTTTTTGTGGAAGAGATTTGACAAATAATTAGTCTCGACTAGTTGTTTCTAGAGAGAAAGAGCAGGAGATATGCTTTATTGGGGTGCATATCTCCTGCTCTTTCTCTCTCCCCCCTCCATTTCTTTCCACTCCACATTCTCCCACCTTTCTTTTTCTTTTATTTCCTTTTCTTTCCTCTTCAAATCAGTAAAGCATTCAAACACTATGAGTGTGTTTGGATGAAGAATTTCAAAGTACCTTGTATTTCAAAATCCATTCATTTTAAAATTCATTGATTTATAAATTTATGAAATTGTAAATTTAGTGTGTGGACAATTTTGTAGATTGAGCTAGATAATTTGATACAAACTAATGAGAGAGATTCTCCTTTTTTATTGGAAGAAGTTGCCTAAAATTATAGACTCTTTTTGTGGAAGGGATTTAACAAATGATTAGTCTCGACTAGTTATTTCTAGACCCTCCCCCCTCCATTTCTTTTTGTCAAATTATGCCAAATGCACTCCTACCATCTCTCAAACTACCACCCACTACCCCTACAACTAATGTGAACCTAATCAAGCAAAACTACTAACAACGGCCACTATTTAATTTTATCAATTGGTGTGTAATGACATAAAACATTTCTTTTTGGTCACATATATTTATGATGACATAAGAAGAACAAGATCTAGATAATTCCTTTTGATGATATTGCAGAATTAAAACTGTTGCAACAGGACGAAGAAAACTTTGGAAAAGATACCTTCAAGGTTCTTTAATAAGTCGCACCCACAATGTGAATTGGTTTCTACTTCTCTACCATTGATAGAGGCTAATACATATTAGATATTGGACAGCAATGGAGATGTAAGCTTTCATCGAGATTAAGGAAAAGTTGCTACTAAATCCATTAACGAATTGCAGTAATTAACTTTGGCAGGTTTATTTGCCAAGCTTGGAAAGATTAGATATTAATTTGTGCTACTTTCTAAGGGGTGCATTAGACATGAACAATTCCTGGGCTGTGACCTTTACTAAAAGAATTGTTTGAAGTTAAATTGGTAGTATTAAGAGTCTAACAGGAAGAATGCCCAACCTTAATATTAGTATTGAATATTGATAGAACTCCTAACAACTACGATTACAGTTGGTGTGCTTGAGATGCGTCAGAAATTTTCCTGCTACTAAATCTATTAACAAATTGCAATGACTTTGGCAGGTTTTTTTCCCAAGCTTGGAAGGATTACACTTGGATGGTGTAGGAATTTCTCCACTGGAAATCGGTCATCGAGCTGAATCCTTTTGCAATTTAAGACGGGTATGGATAAGTGAAAGTGAAGTGTCAACACTTGTTTCACCAAACTGGCTGCACAATCTGCAAGAGTTGCGTGTTGAAAGTTGCGATGAGGCGAGAGAGTTATTTGATCTTCAGGGACTAAATGCCCGTGAGCAACATGTATGGCTCCTCTCGAGTATAAGTACGTTAACAATACATGGACTGCCGAAGTTGCAGTCTCTGTGGAACAGAGATCCCCATGGAATCCTAGATCTTCGAAGTTTAACAGAAATAAAAATTGAGAATTGTGGCCTCCTAAAAATGTTGTTCTCATGTTCCGTGGCTAGAGCCCTCGAACAGCTACGGAAATTAACAGTAGCATGTTGTCCTATGCTGGAAACTATAGTATACAATGACAAGGGAAAGGAAGGGACAGGTGATGACATTGAATTTCCTCGGTTGAAGTTCCTATATCTTGAGGAACTGCCCATGCTATCGAGTTTTTGCAATGCAAAAGTTGCTTTAACAATGTATTCATTGAAGGCAGCAAGATTGCATAAATGTCCCCAGATGTTGCGTTTCTCTTCTGGAGGATTGCACTTGCCAAAGATGACCATACATTCAAGTCCAGCGCGATCGTCACATGTTGCAGACCTCAAAGAACACCTACAGGTAATTTCAAAGGTTCTGCTTTTTATTTAGAAATATACAATCCGCTTAGATATATACTATTATGTAAAGTTGTTTTTGGTGAGGAAGTCATCTTGGAAGTTAGAGGAAGTCATTTTTGGTGAGGAAGTCATCCAGTTGGAATATTGAAGTGGAAAATTGAGTTTGTCTGCACATTGAGATGATGATGTGTCAGTACACTAGCCACTGTAACCAGAGATCGATATGCAATGGTTTAATGCAAAGCCATTGGAAAGTTGTGTGTGGTAGCAACGAATTGGTCTGTGTGACAGCCAAAATTTTGTGTGGAAGCTCCGAATTGGTCCTGTTACAAGGATCTCTTTTCCTTGTCCTAATTTTGAAGTAAGCTGTGTAGTAGTATAATGGATAGTCGACCCTAGAAAATTGGAGTGTCTTCCATCGCCTCCGCGAGATCATTTTCTTTCCCTCTTCCTTTTCCTACGTGAGATCATTGTGTGCCTTCCACGTATACATAGTTCAATGTGACGAGAATTTGAGTACTCAGTGTCGATAGACGATTTAGATTAAGTTGAAGAAAAAGGAAGATACTCTCTATTGTACTCTCTCCCCCCCCCCCCCCTCCCCTCCCTCTTTGCATGACTTTTTTCCACGTATGCAACTTAATTCTTTTTTTCAGGCATCCGCAATAAAGATTAACAACAGTGATTTTGACGACAAGGAATTAGCAACAGATGGCGAGGAGTTAGCAATGGACAAAGATAGTGATGGTAAAATGGATCTTCGCCTTGTTGTTGAGGGGCTGACAAAGAATGATGAAAATGAAATTAGAGGAAAGCAAATCCTCGGCCATGATTTCTACTAAGCAAAATAGCGCAATAGACCCTTACGGACTCAACACCTGCAATGAAGCAAATTGCAGTACTTGAGAAAATTAGGTCTTAATTAGATGACTCAGCACCTCACTATTAGATGGTCGGATCATTGATTCTTGCTCATGGGATCTGCATGTCAGCAACTAAGATCTTTGTTTGGTATTTTCACTCTCTTAAAGATGGGTTCCACTTTTATTATTTGAGATCCAATTGTACATTCAAAAATACTTATGAAACATATGGCGCCAAAGGTCAAATTGAAATGAATAATCTAGAACTGGTATTCGAGTTTCACTCCTCCCGCCAATTTAAGCTCTAGCTAGTGCTTTTGCACACTTATAAAGTACATGGTGACAGACTCAGAATTCAAGTATCATTCTCCAATTATATTCCTATACATACTTCTCGCGGCTATAATTTATGTAACAAAAGATTATTGATGTAACAAAAGGTTTAGGTAAAGGTAACTTCTTTTTATGTCCTACCGTAGCCAAGAACAAACGATAAACTAATACGAGAAACAAACTCTCATGGAACATCAATCATGTACCAGAAAAAGTTTTGAATGTCTTAAAAGCAGAAATGATGTATGTGGAGAGTAGCAGCCAAACATTGGTGCAATACTGCCTGCCCTGGCATGAGAAACAAACATCATAGCCAGCACATGCAAGATTATCTTTAATTTGCTTGGTACAATGTAAGGCTAGCTTGTCTCTGATACAATAAACGAGCATTTAAACTAAGATCACAAAGAACACGAAAGGTAACGACGCAACCACTTCGAAACACACTTTATATATCAAACGAGATTATTCCGATATTCCCTATTCCAAATGTTTAATCTGAATAAGACCATATTTTTGTCATGGTAGTTTTGAAATGTTTCCACACTTTGTCGATCGGGTAAATCTCCGAGGATTGAAAGGTTCTTGTTTACATGTATACTTTCTAGTTTAAACAACACGCAGTAACAATAGGATGCATAACTCCTTAAAAAGTGATAAAAATCTATAGAGGACTCTCAACATGAGATAAATAACGTGAAAATAGAAGATAATACAGTATGAAACTTAACCGCCAAAAAGTGAATTGTAACCCAAATTATTCACTTTCAACTTTTTACGAACCAAAAGAAGTGACATCAATTTTTTGGTGATGATGTTTAGTATAAATTAAATGGGGCTACTAATATAATGTGCATGTGTGCACGCGTTGATGAATTGATTCCTCCAACCCATGTAGCAGCCAAAATTTGTCATAGGGGTTGATATCCTACTCTCACTTAATCAAATTCAAGTTTGCCTTTAGACGTGGTACATACGTAATTAGAGGATAGATTTGAAAACATGCCTAGATAATCGTTAAACCTTCTTTTGCAAGCTACCATGGATGAAGGTATGACTTTCAATTTTTGTTATGCCAATAGTTTGTTTACCACATGCTTTGTCTGATGATTTAATAACAAGTGGCACCATATGTGATTCCAAATTGAGTTTGCAGTAAATATGGGTGTACCAAAAGAGTATAGTCCGAGTCATACACCAACTACGATAGTGTGAGATATAGCAAAGATAGGATGGAGAGGAAGACCAAGGGTACTCAGATAGAGTTTGAGGAGTGACAGTGCTGCCACTACAAGAAAATAGGTTTTTAGTGACAGAAATTTCTGTCACTAAAAATGCAATTTTCGTCACAAAAAGTTTTAGTGACGGAAAATTCCGTCACACGATTCCGTAGTGTAAAACCTCGTCACTAAAAAGTTAGTGACGGAAATTAATGATTCCATCACGCACACAAGCGACGGAATAGAGACATTTAGTAACGGAAAATTTCCGTCACTAAAAGTATTTTATATTTCAAAAAACATTATTTTTTTCTTTAAAAAATTTTGTATAAAATAATTGGTGACAGAAAATTCCGTCACACGAAGGGTAAATATTCCGTCAGTAATTCCTTTTTCACAACAAATTTCACCACTACTTTTGGTTTGCAAATTTTATCAATGTTTTGTGCATTTAGCGACAAATCATAATCGTTGCTAAAATTATAAAACAAAAGATGTATAACTCTGCCTCTTTTTTTCAATTCCCATTTTTTCTCAAACCTGTATACAACAAATCCATCAACAGATCAAGCACACAAAATCCATTACCACATCAAGCTCCATAAAATCCATTAACACAAACTCCACAAAACCCATTACCACATCAAGCTCCACAAATTCCATCAACATAAACTCGACAAATCCCACAAACACATAAAATACCAAGTCAAACATAAATCCTAAACTATCATAAAGTAACGATCATCCTTGAACATGAAAGTAGGTTAATGTTTGAACATATCAAATTAAAGAGAGGGGACTAGTTGGTCACTCAATTTCCATCCTCATCAAGGTCATACTCCTCGTTGGCATCCAAACCATCCATGACATCATCATCCTCAGTCTGGACGGCTGCACAATCAGATAAAAGATAAATTTAACTAACAAGTACTAAAAATTCATATCTTAATTCATTCTTTAAGCAAGCACCCTATGTTCCCTCGATTAATCTATGAAGGATCACATAACTTCAAACAAGCGTAGCATGCATTGACAAACCAACAGTAGACTTTTAATCAATGAATTCTATGTACAGAAAACTATAACATAGTTTTTACCTTCTAAATCTCATATATTATTTTTATGTTATAGTATATGTCAAATGGCAACTTCTACTACAAAACCGATTGCATAAATTTTTGGAGAAGTCTTTCCATCAAAATTGAAACTACAAATACTAGTCTATGATTCATATAAAAACCGTCAGAAAAAGAACAAATGGCTGCCACTCTCTTGTGCAATGCAACTAATGCAGTTGTTCATATCTCTCAACCTTGCTCTAAAACTAAGGTTGTCCACAACCACAGAACTAGAAGAACATTTGTAAACATAAGAGAATAAAGCAACACCAAACCAATTAACAGTGGGTGCTTGAATCTGATTGCTCCCAGACAAATGCCAAGGGATATACTTCTGTCTCTCATCATTTATAACCACGGAAATGAAACATCAGAAACAATAACAGAACAATGTTTATGGTAGGAATTTGGTAACAATTTATGCACTCAATCGTCTAACCTGTAAATTGTGGTGCAACAGTTCCAAGAGTGACCTTGGAAAACTTTAAGGAAGACAATATACCGGTCTATATTGCTCAAAAATTGGCTCCATATTAGCCTTTATAAGCTCTGATGCTGCCTACAAACATCCAACTTAGAGTCATACTCCGAAAGCAACAGGCCACTATCTGTAGCACCCACAGAGTAAATGGGTATTCAATAGAAACTAAAAGCAGTTCTATATAACCTCATGAACAAAGGGTATTCAATTGACCTTTATGCAAGCTTATATAGATTTTCTAAGGTCGAAAATATACCTCAATTTGGTTCTGCAACGATCGAACATAATTAATAATAACGTCCAGCCATTCCCATTCTCAGCAAATCAGCAGAAAGATCATGACAATGGTGATAATCGCAAATGTAGTGTCTGCCAAAAATTAATGCTTAACCACGCCATAGTCGTCGCAAGAAGGTTAATGATTTTGTTGTGAATGTTGATAAACCTTGTTTAGTGACATGTAAAGCATGATAACCACAAGAAAGAGTGGATTTAGAATTATTTCAAAAAGAAAGAGGATAAACAAAAATATGTACTGATCAAGAAAAACAATACTAAGATGAGAAAAGAAAGATGGAATATGGAATTTTGAAAGAAGTTAGAAACATAGGTACCTTGTAACATCCAAGAACCCAGGTCTTGTAGGCTTCTCAACTTTTCATTTATCTTCTCCCTCCTTAACTGATTACACAAAAGCACTTAATCTTAGACAAACAGTGGAAGAAAAGGTATCATAACCATTAAAATACATCTTCTTTTCTGAGAAGTGAATTCGATTTCCCCCCCTTCAAAATTATGGTAAAGGATGAGAACTTTAAAAACAAAACTGTGCATCTAATTTATGAAAGAGGACAAAACAATATTTTAACTAATTAGTTACCCTTTCTGCCAAGCTATGACACTATCTGTAGCACCCACAGAGCAAATGGGTATTCAATAGAAATTAAAAGTAGTTATGTATAACCTCGTCAACAAAGGGCCAGATCTTTGTAAGCTTTAGGTTTAGCCATTTCAACTGAAAAATACACACAGACAACGACATCGGTCCCCTTGTAAAGATATGCCTAGGCAAATACAGTGTGAGGGTAAAGATAGAGAATAATTAAACAAGGATATCATTCAACTTTTGTCTGTTTGAGAAGACAAAAGTTTCAGCACAGAAAACCATTTACAGATGGCATAAATTCTGGTGAAACAATGAGTCATGACCGATGGCATAAATTATATGTATAGAAATCAAATGCCACAATACCCAATCTATGTACAGAAATCAAATGATGTATAGATCAAGACAATTATACTGCAATTGGGGAAAATAAAACATGAACTCACCTCGATCGACCAAGATTTGCGAAATGGAGGCGCGGGATCAGGGAGGCAGCGACAATATAGCAAGCAATCGCGGCAGAAATGGGCACGTTACCGGCGGCAGCCAAGCGGACAACGACCTGTCGGTGAGAGACGAGCAGCAACAGCAGCCACGAGCAGTAACGGTAGCCACGAGCGCAGGGAGTTCAACGAAGTGATTGGATCTGGGATCTCCGAGTCATTTTTGGTTGGGATAGTGAAATTGATCGATGCATATAGAGGGAACGAAGTTCTTGAAGGCGCCGGCGGTGAGAGATGCCGGGAGGAAGGCGCCGACGGTGAGAGATGCCGACGGGAAGGCGCCGGCGGTGAGAGCTCTAATCTAGAGGGGAATGAAAGGAAAAAAAACCCATTATTCTAGTGTTAATTCTTTTTCAAAAATTCAAAATAATTTTTTAAAAACAATTCGTCGCTAAAACTTCTAGCGACATATGATTTGGTCGCTAAACTTAACATTATTTTCACAGCTTAACATTGGTTAGTTGGGTGACGGAATTTCTGTGACGGAGTCAAATTCCGTCACTAAAAACTTATTTTCTTGTAGTGCTGCAGGGGCAGAGTCATATCTTGACGTTTAAGTGTAAAGGTCGAGAAGAAGGATCAAGTACTTAAGCCTCTTCTCTTTGTAGAATTTTTTATCTCTGAAGTTTTAGAGGGAGAAACTGCAAGATTGCACACGGTGCACCGTGTGTCAATTTCTGCTGAATTGCCGGACTGACATTTTCACTCGAGCTGTCTCAACCCAGCTTTTATGACTATCTCGAAAGACTGGCTCACACATTACCGGTATATCAAGAGAATGCTATTAACCTAGTCACTAGCCCAATACCCTTATGTGTTCCCAATGGGCATCAAAAGGTGCGGAGACCAAAGACTGGTACGTGGAGAAGATCAGATACCTGTTGTCAAGCGGACTAGTCACGATGCCCCTTGGAAATCTATAGGTTATGATCCTGGAAGCATCGATAATCATCGATAACGTGAGCGTCACACAGTTTAGGCGTGCTTAGTATCATGTGAGCGCCCAAGCCAGGATACTGTCTCGAAGAACGAACACATCACGCTGCAAAAGATCCTCTTGCAAAAGCATTTTTGAGCTGGGGACCTTTCCTAATACCACACGCTCTGGGCAGCTAGTCAAACATGATTGCACGACCAAGGTGAGCTGCGCATGGTGTGGTGAAGATATGACTTAGGTCAGGGGCATGGTAGTATGACAGAGTGTTGAGTCACAATTGTATAAGTAGCACAACGAGATACGTGGGGCACATAAGGCACACTATATCGAGGCAGTGCAGAGGTGTGGCCGATGATGCATTGCCACCGGAGCGTATTATGCAAAATGGTGATCAGGCATGGTCAGCACCATGGCAACAATTTTTGTAAAGTGCAAGCCCCCAAGAGCCATGTATTGGCTTAGCATGAATGCCTTCATTTCGTGTTTGGAAATGGCCCATGGAAAGGAGGTCAAGCATTACGGATACTAAAGAGGTGGTCAAGCACCCAGGGAATGGTGTAGCGTTTTTGAGTTGACAGATTTTTACCCAAGGATGGGTGTGTCCAAGGAAGGGCAATTTAATGGCTTTAGAAATGGCAATGAGGCGGGTCGGATGCGAATCTTATAATATTCATACCCACCCTAGTAGCCCTGAAACTCTGCTCCGCCACCGGGTCATGTAAGTGCAATACCATACCCCATTCTAAGCAAGTTTAGAAAACTCGTCCCCGCCCCGATCTCTCCTGCCCTTCCCTGAAGCGCTTAAAAGTTATGGTTTGGCTTACTGATCGTGACCAGCTTCAGTTTTACGACTATGAACGAGCTAAAGAAGCTCAAATCCACGGTATAAAAACTTTGGTCTGTACTCCCACTTCGGCCGGATTGCTTGAACTTGGATTAATAACCCTATTCAAGAAAAATGCTAATAGCCCAGCAAGCCGAATCCATCTTCATGTTTATGATATAGTACCTGCACAGCCAAACGATAGTATTTGATTCACAAACATGGGTTTAACTACTGGCATATAAGAAGAGGAAAATATTGTTAAGTCCAAATACCACACAGAAGCCAAGAGACATGGACATTCTTCTTTGAGCATACAGATGTAGATGGTTATTAGTACGTATTTTCTCTTGCTCAAAAAATCAAGCAGACACCAAAGAGGGGCCGAAATCAAGCGGGCACCGAACTGGGGACCTTCAACTCTTTAATTCACGTGTTTGCAAGAGGGGGCTCTACAAGGAGTTTGGAAAGGTCTTCTTTAGAATGGGTGAGTATGGTGTTCCACTGAACAAGGACTCTTTCAACTATTAGCCGTTATGGGTGTTATGGGTGGCCAGCTAGGTGGTGGTGAGGTGGAGGTGGTTTATGGCGACGGGGGGTGACCACAGACGGTGCGGGGAAGAGGGAGAGGAGGAGTCGAAAGACAGGCAAAGAGAAGAACAAACTTTGGCTGCTACCCCGATTGTAGAAATCTTCCTCCAACCCCATATATAGTGACAATTAATAGTCACTAAATGTCTCTAGTGGCTTTTCTGTTAACACTTTTAGCGACAGCTCTTAACAACACTTTTTAGCGTCACTAAATAAAAGTCACTAGAAAAATTTAACAACCATTAATTGTCACTACATGGGGGGTAGGAGGAAGATTCCTTCAACCCGAATAGCAGCCAAATTTTTTTCCAAAGTGAACGGGGAGAAAAATATGTACATCTACGATTAGTATTGAATATTGATAGAACTCCTAACAACTACGATTACAGTTGGTGTGCTTGAGATGCGTCAGAAATTTTCCTGCTACTAAATCTATTAACAAATTGCAATGACTTTGGCAGGTTTTTTTCCCAAGCTTGGAAGAATTACACTTGCGCCATGTAGGATTTTCCCCACTGGAAATCGGTCATCGAGCTGAATCCTTTTGCAATTTAAGACTTGTAAATATAAGTTTATGTGAAGCGTCAACACTTGTTTCGCCAAACTGGCTGCACAATCTGCAAGAGTTGCGTGTTGAAAGTTGCGATGAGGCGAGAGAGTTATTTGATCTTCAGGGACTAAATGCCCGTGAGCAACATGTCCAGCTCCTCTCAAGAAAGAGTACGTTAAGAATAGATGGACTGCCGAAGTTGCAGTCACTGTGGAACGGAGATCCCCGTGGAATCCTAGATCTTCGGAGTTTAACAGAAATAAAAATTGAGAATTGTGGCCTCCTAAAAATGTTGTTCTCATGTTCCGTGGCTAGAGACCTCGAACAGCTACGGCAATTAACAGTAGGATATTGTGCTATGCTGGAAACTATAGTATACGATGACGAGGGAAAGGAAGGGACATGTGATGACATTGAATTTCCTAAGTTGAAGTTGCTAGAACTTCGTCATCTGCCCAAGCTATCGAGTTTCTGCAGTGCAAAAGTTGCTTTAACAATGTATTCATTGAAGGCAGCAAGATTGCATAAATGTCCCCAGATGTTGCGTTTCTCTTCTGGAGGATTGCACTTGCCAAAGATGACCATACATTCAAGTCCAGCGCGATCGTCACATGTTGCAGACCTCAAAAAACACCTACAGGTAATTTCAAAGGTAATTTCAAAGGTTCTGCTTTTTATTTAGAAATATGCAATCCGCTTAGATATATACTATTATGCAAAGTTGTTTTTGGTGAAGAAGTCATGCAGTTGGAATTATTGAAGTGGAAAATTGAGTTTGTCTGCACATTGAATGAGATGATGTGCCGCCTTGCACATCATGTGTTAGTACACTAGCCATTGTAACCAGAGATATACAATGGTTTAATGCAAAGCCATTGGAAAGTTGTGTGTGGTAGCAACGAATTGTTCTGTTTGACAGCCACATAATAACTTTTCCGATATGGAAGATCTCTTTTCCTTGTTAAGTTTCCTGTTACAAGGATTCACTTACAAGATTACTATATATCATGCCACCATGTACTCCCATTGCCATTGTCCTAATTTTGAAGTAAGCTGTGTATTAGTATAATGGATAGTCGACCCTAGAAAATTGGAGTGTCTTCCATCGCCTTCGTGAGATCATTTTCTTTGAGTATACTATATCATGCCACCATATACTCCCATTGCCATTGTCCTAATTTTGAAGTAAGTTGTGCCTTCCACGTATTCATAGTTCAATGTGACGAGAATTTGAGTATGCAACTTAATTCTTTTTTTCAGGCATCCGCAATAAAGATTAACAACAGTGATTTTGACGACAAGGAATTAGCAACAACAATGGACAAAGATAGTGATTATGGTAAAATGGATCTTCGCCTTGTTGTTGAGGGGCTGACACGGGATGATGAAGATGAAATTAGAAGAGGGAAAATCCTTGGCTATGGTTTCTTCTCAGCATGGTGACAGACTAAGAATTCAAGTAAATAATATGAGGCTAAGATTATCTAAGCCCTGGCATGAGAAACAAACATCATAGCCAGCACATGCAAGATTATCTTTAATTGCTTGGTGCAATGTGAGGCTAGCTTGTCTATGATACATTAACCGAGCATTTAAACTAAGATCACAAAGTACATGAAATGTAATGACGCAACCACTTCGAAACACAGTTTATATATCAAACGAGATTATTCCGATATTCCCTATTCCAAATATTTAATCTGAATAAGACCATATTTTTGTCATGGTAGTTTTGAAATGTTTCCACACTTTGTCGATCGGGTAAATCTCCGAGGATTGAAAGGTTCTTGTTTACATGTATACTTTCCTGTTTAAACAACACGCAGTAACAATAGGATGCATAACTCCTTAAAAAGTGATAAAAATCTATAGAGGACTCTCAACATGAGATAAATAATATGAAAATAGAAGATAATACAGTATGAAACTGTAACCCAAATTATTCACTTTCAACTTTTTACGAACCAAAAGAAGTGACATCAATTTTTTGGTGATGATGTTTAGTATAAACTAGTTGTGATGCACGTGCGTTGCACGTGGGTTGTTTTCTATATAGTGATCAATATTACTTTTGTGATATTTGTTTTCTACATAGTGATCAATATTACTTTTGTGATATTGCTTTTCACAAAATATTTAGTTATATTTTCAACGTATTAATTAATGGAGGAAAAGAGAATGGAGACCGGAGGAGAAAGAAGTCATTAGTCTAATATATTTGATAAATCAAGTAGTTTGTTTCAATTATAACTTTCCTTTTTTTTTTATCTCTCTTATTTAAAAGTACGTCAATAATAAAATATCAATTAATACACTATACTATTTGATTTCTAAATAGAAACCCCCATGTAGAGAACACTATAATTTGCATTGATATAATGGTTACGAAATATGTGTATTTGAAGGCCATTTTGACACATCCAATTTCAGAGTCGTTTTATATATTTATGGTATAATTATATAAAATGACTCATAGAAAGTAAAGGAACCAATGAAACCCAGTACGAATAGATTTCATCAAAAAGATACAGTAATATAAATGCATAGAATTATAGCAAATGTTGGCTACATATATTGATACAACCACCATTAGGGGTATAGAGATCATCTAATAAAAATTTGATTATCACACAACACCTTTTTATAGCCGGCATTACTCTTTTGTTGCTCAAAGTTTAAGTACCCTTTATTTTAGAGCCAACAATCAACAGTAAGGCATATTCATCTAGTAATCCATATTCTGTCAATGATAGACTTGGCAAAAATTTGAAACCTCATTAACTTACCTTATTAATCTAATGAAAAATGGCATCGCCCATTTATCCACAAAACAATTAACATGAGGAATGATTCTTAGGAATAGAATCAACCTTCACAAATTTAACAAGTCGACATCAATTTTGGACATCATACTATCTTGTGAAAGGCATGTAGTATCAACTACACTTTAAACTCAAATCAAAATTTGTTTGTAACTCTAGTACAAAAGTTTCTCCGATGCCATCCTTGTCATTGATATTTGAAGTTGTAGCCAAGGCCAGCTGGGATGAAGTTTTTGAGTCGTAAGTACTTCAGTATCAACTTTATCTTCCACCCCATCTTTGAGTTAAGACTCAAACTCTTGTATAAATCTGCCGATTGGCATACAAGAAATTGGCATAGTTTGGAGTGCACCAGCACATACCCTCTTTCCCCCTCCAAATGTCGTCATCTTGTACAGATCCACGCTGTCATTACTGGAGCAGGACTATACTTTCTTAAATTTTCCTGGAAAGAAGCTGACATGAGCATGATGGATGTAACAATCAAAAGACAACTACTACAATTTGACTACCCTCCGCAAGTTCCTTGAAACGCCAATATACAAATTTTCTTACGGTGGTTAAGGAACGAGATAAGGTCATTGTATTTAAGTCACTCTATAGCACCAACACCCTTTTACCAACATATAAATGGTGACATATATGGAGGCTTCTGTAAAACAGAAATCCCAAGCATTGAAATGGAGAACAACTTTCAATAACCCTTCACAGATTAACAATATGATTTATTGATCTTAATTAAGTACTTTCTAGCTTAAACCATGTTATTCTCGGTCTATTTTTCATGACATGCATATGCAATGTCAGACTGAAAATGTAAAAAATGATGAAAGAAAAAAAAAACACCTGGGTACCGGCACATAACGTTGATGAAGACAGTAGTAGATAACAACTTGTATACCTTTCGACATGAGGAATGCTCCGGTCACTGCATCGACAACTTCTGTGGAACCTGTCCCAACCAGTGAACGACGGTCATGGTCTCTGATGTCAAGTCGAAGTAAGGAATGGATTCGGAAAACATGGAGTGGGAATACAATAGGCATTTTCGTTGACAGAAACTACTTCATGAGCATCGATTAATGAACAAAGAGCCCTACAGGATTTGCAAGCAGCACGCAACAAGTTGGATGAACCGGATATGAGGCTTGATCCATAAGTTACTAAGCACAAACATAAGAGATCCGCTAGACCTGTTGTTCTAGCGTGCTCCAAATTTTTTTTGGGAGTTTAATTTTCAGGAGCCGAACTTACTGCAGGTGCTTTGAGACCCTGTGCCATTTGAGATATAATAGCAGTAATGCAAGCGCCGGACTCATACATAACTTTTCCAGATGCATCGTCTGTGCAACCAACAACCTAGAGGTTCCATTACATAAAAGCAGAAACCAAGTTCAAATACTGCTAAAAAGGATAATAAATTTTCATGTCATCATCACACTTGTGAGTACAACTCCACCAAGCCAACCCAGTGCCCGAAGTATGAGCTACTACTAACTCTGCAGTTATCTAGTAGCTGCTTAAAACTGAAAAGCTCTGCACATGATATAGCAATCATGAATCAGAATTAGCTGCAAAGTTTGCAAAAATCATGTTTGTTAACAGTAATTGACGAAGTCATCCAAAGTTTGTATTCCAGAAAATAGAAGTTTCTTCTGGTAAAATAATAAAAACTCCAAAAACAGAGTACCTAGAGGAAGAAAATCAAACCAAAGAAAAATATTCTTGAAGAACAGTGGACATATACCTTCGCCATTAATTCATAACCATCAGATGTTTTGATGTGGACCACGGTAGCAGTAAAGCCAAGAAGTTCACATTATATTTCATCATGTAACCCAGCAGAACTAATAGCACCAGCAGCTAGCAAGTTTGAAAGAATTCTCAATGATTGGTTCGAACTCACCACATCTTGATCCCTATACAAAATAATTAATGATTAATAGGTGCCTGAAAAATCAAATTCTAAATAATAGACGAAGTACGAAGAAAATGTAGATGGCATCTTAGTGACTATGATGAGGCGGAGCTACCAGGAAAGTAATAGAGATGAGCCTTAATCTACAAATGCTTCAGTGTATATGTAATTTTTCAAGCATAGGTCCGTTGAGAGCTAATTAAAAAAAGGAATGGTTCTCTATCATTTCTGTGTGCTTAATTTGTCCCCTGAGGTAATTACTACAATTGAAACAGAATGAAGTGGTCACCACCCACACAATTGAAAGATAAAAAGGAACCTTGATATGCCACAAAACATACAAAATTTATTGAACATAACACAAGATTCTAATTAGGCACTTACACCAAAATGGCTTGGTGAACATGCTTTAATGCTACGTAAATGTAAGAACCGGGACTCCATTAATTGTTTCAATTTACCTGCATGAATCTTGGGGCCCTTTACACCACTTTTTTAGTGGTAGCAGAATAACTGATAGTGCTTCATTATCTTTACCAATAATCTTTGCACCCTTAATTGTGCAGGAGTTATTTCCAATCAATCCAACTCCTGACAACCTGAATAGTGCAACATATGGTCAATACCAATTACCTCGGATACTAATTCAGCAAAACATGCAAAAATAATGTAACCACATTTTTAAGTGTGTGCACGCACGCTTGCATGCATGCCTATAGTAAAACATGAAGAAGAAAGATAGACTTCCAAATGGGGCTTGATCAAAATACATTGGATTTTATTCAAATCATACCAAAAAAATCAAACTCAAGACAAGCAGGAAAAGAAATGCACACTATATGACTGGAAGAAAATAAGGTAAATGTCAATAAAACTTCTGAAGTAAAATGATATTCAATTTTCAGTTTGCAGCGAGATAGCAGTAACTAATAATCTCGTGTTCAAACCATACGTCGCACTTGATAGTAAAAAGGAATTCAGCAGCCTTACTCAACAACCGCGGCGATGTCCTTCAAAAACACATGCAATGTATGACGCTAGAGAACCAATACATGGAAAATGTTGCAAGCAGGTGGAATAGGTAGAAAGGCTACACTGTGGGCATACAAACAAACAAATCATCACGTGTTATTTAATGCTTAAACCAAACCCCTCAGATCGATGTGTGTGCCTTTCTCCGCCCAAGTCCAATCACTGCCAATATCTCATGCTAGAGAACTCCTTGGTTCAAATTGTAACAAGGTATAAGCAAGAAATAGGAATAGGAAAAAAGGCTAATCCCTGAGGCATACATGTAAGCAAGTGGTGTAGTATCTTAGTTACCGCATGCCAAAGGAAGGAGCATCAAAGCAATACACGGAAAGCAATAAAAGTATCTAAGCACAAGAGGGTCCCTATAAGGAGACTCCTTTTTTTTTTCATTTGCTACAGAGCCCGTCTTTTTTTTTGGCTCGATAAGGAGCTTCTTTGAATGTGAGTTCTCCTCTTTACTTAAGGGAAAAAAAGAGAAATACTCTTTCTTGCTTAACCTCACCTTTCTTCTTCTTTGTATAGCTGCTCTGCATAAATTTTTCAGTCCCAAGTTAGGCATTTCCTTTTAGCATAATTGAATAGCTTCTGAAATGGAATCCCATAAATGGATGTTGTAATCACCCTATGTGATATGTAATTCATGACGCCTAAATTTTCTTACCACACCACATAGAAGCACCCATATCTAAAGAGACGTAATGCTTATGCAGAAAATTCTCGAAGTCTCCTAAAAAGATTAAAAACTACTTGATGGCTGATTTGAGAGGAGTTGATCGGTCAACTCTAACATTTTCATCTTCACAAATTCATCGCAGGACCTAGGACCCGTATTCTTTTCTCTGCTGAGAGGGCTAGAAAAGGAAATTAAAAATATTTTAAGTAACGAAAGTGAATGTCTCAAACAAAACAGCTTCCTTATCGTCTACAGCTTTCAACTCTCAATCCGTAAAATACATTTTGAAAATGGTTTCCATCAGCGCAACATAACAGTAAATGGTTGCTAACCTAATAAGATGCTGAAACTGGTGAAGGGCTATCATGGTGACATCATAAATTGATGATCCGGCCACCTGCAAGCACCAACCAAGATGCCTTCTACAAATTCACTCCGCCCTATAAAAATGAACTTCGATAAGGTCAGCTCATAACAGTTGTAAACTTCTATTTAGCACAGGTTAACTACTTCCGAGCATACTTCCCAATACATTTACAGAATATGATTTCTCTAGTGAGAGCCTTTCGAAGTTTGAAACTTATGGAGCAAATCTGACTGGAGCTTTTGCTTCTCTGCCTCCAGAAATTTCATATCTAGTTTTTTACCTGCTTGCGTCCAGACTAATTCTCTCTTATTGCTCTTCTACTGGTTAACTCACAATTTGCAACACAAACACACTCATTGGAGACTCGTGTTTTTTAACTTTGTTCTCTGATGCGGCCTTTTCAAAGGTACTGGATGGCAAAAATCTAAGGTCAAACTTCCAAGTTTCATCTTTTATTAGCTAAGGTAAAGAAGAGCATCATGAATGCAAAGCATCCTCATGTATAAACCAAATACCTTGTCAACCGAGAAGATAAGTTTCAGTAAAAGAGAACAGTTAAGGTAAAGGAGAGCATCATGAATGCAAACTATCCTCATGTAAAACCCAAATAGTGTGTCAACTGAGAAGATTAGTCTCAGTAAAAGAGAAAATTACATACAATCCTAGTCATGGCATGATTACCTTGCATTACTTTTTTGTCGGCAGTTGTTCAAAACAATGCCAAAAGAAAGAGAAAAGGTATGTTGGTTTTGAAATGGAGGCATACCTTTGGTCAAGTGCTTGGATATTCAAAGCAAGCTGCGAAACCAGTAGTGGCCAGTGTGCTTGCTTTTCCAAAGTTTCTGAGAATGGCTATTATCTGATACAATTACAAGAAAATCATATGGCACATGTGGATGTGTACGCACTCACACAGTGGCTATGAATATTTTCAATCCAAAATGGCACCATTTTCTTTATAAAGCAGTCAATCCAAGCATTTTTAGCTATAGAATAACTCTCTGCATAGAAATCACATAAAACTCCAAAAATGTCTGGGATAAATGTAATAAATAGCTTTAGGCATAACAAAATCTGAGGCTTAAGTGAGTCAAATGACCGTTTGGCAAGGTATCCCATTCCTTCGAGTCTGCAATTTCCTAATAAATTATCTAGAATGATATGTAAAATAAGGATTTGGATGCAGCAAAGATGCCGAACGAAAAAAGCATAGAAAGTATAAATGCAGCAAAGATGCTGAAGACACCACCAGAGACATATTGTTCTCCAGCTGTGATGCCTAGGCTTCCAAACACACCGCTCAGCCCATAAATAGAATGTCCTGTGTAAGCGGGATAGACAAATATGGCTTACAAAGAAAGTTACTTTCTCCTATCAAACTATTGCCAAATCTCAAACTTAAGTACTGGGCACTGATCATCACCGGTATGAACATCCAATAGCAAGAGCAGAGAAAGATTCCCCTAGTCTTTCTAATTCTGTGAAGTGAAAGCCATATGTGGTCAAGTTATAAAGCGATTGTTTTGATAGCGGTTTGTTGATTTTTACAGTCATAAGTTTAAAATATCACTGCTTATGATAAATAAGGCTAAACAATCTCGAAACCATTTTCTTTTCTTTCGTTCTTTGTTTTAACTCGTGCTTTTAAAGTAGCAATGACAATCGCAGGTTGATAAATATCTAGTCTACGGACACTTTTCTTAGTTTCTAAAGCCTCTTGTGAGTTTCTATAAGCTACCTTCCACCATTTCCTTAGCAGTTACAAGATTCTCGATGTTTTACAACTTCGTCATTACGAAATCTAGGAGAAAATCATAAGCTGCTGATTCTGCGATAGTTCAAATAATCTCCGGCGAAATAATCTTAAGTAGTCTCGTATAAAATTAAAAAAATATATGCATCAAGAAAAGTAACTTGTAAAACGACAAAATTTAAACAAGAGTAGACTTGAAGCCCAAATCAGCCAACAATAATTGAGAATGCAATTCGCATATATACTTAGTTGGATCTATTTCATACCAAGAAACCAAGTTCACGCCACTGTCAGCCGACTTATGAGGACTTGCAATATCAAACATCTATGTTCATCACGAAATTAAGGCACCCAAAAAGTTTAAATGGCATTAACTTCTTTTTCTTTGTAGGTCATGACCCGTGTAACTTTGCAAAATCTTGTTATACGTATTAACCTGTACTCTCGGAAGCAAGTACTCATACAATTCTAATAGAAGTTCTTTTAACTTCTCACCTACAGGATACTTGCACTTGACAGCATATAATTATCCAATACATGGCATATCTTATTAGTGGGGCCAACATCCAAACATAATCTAGGATTTTAGATCACCTAGTTCCTTTTGGGACAGACAATGACGAAGGGAACTAAGTGGCCTGACATTTTGTTCGCTCTAACATGTCAAGTGAGAGGTATTTGAGCTAGCTATTCGTTCAGGAGTAAACAAATGTTAGAACTTATTCTAATTGAAAAAGGTAACTTTATGCAGTGTAGTTACTTTTTTCAAGGTCTCCAAGACCAACAGCGAATGCCAACTATCTTGTTCACACCTCCCTCCCCCTCGCAAGCTGGCGCAAGCCTATGGCAGCAAGGCTAAGTCAAAGTGGTGCTCCATAAAATCTGCATTAATGACTATTTCCACGAACATATAAGCTATGTTCTATGTCCTTTCAAATTTACTATCTCATAACCTGCATTGCGTCAGGGAGGTAACCTTATAACTGATATAATTAGGGGAGCGTAATCCATTAAGGACAACAATAATTATGAATTGCCAGTTGCAGTCTTTTATGTAAATAGATGTTGTATGCAAGCAGAGCAAGAATTATAAGGAAGGTTATCAATTAAATTGAGGAATCATAAAATTATGTGTACCAACCTTAGAATACACACCAGCTCATAGTTTTTTCCAGCTCTCCTGCAACTGCATATAATCATTTAAAGAGATTTCTCAGCTTTTTGAAATCTGTCAACAAAGATGCTACAGTAGAAGAAAATTCATGATGCCACGTACCATTGCGTTCCTCTGCGCAGCTGTGTCTGCTTGTTTCTTTTTGGCCTTAATTAAGCTATTAAATTGTCAAAATAGGCGTCACTAACAAGTGGACAAGGTTCTCGTGATTACAAAACCATGAAACAATACGTTTTAATATCCTTTCATTCAATAGCTTTCCTTACTGAACCATTATAGGGAAGATTTTTGCAATTACACAAGTTTTGCCAAGAGTAACATGTTGGTTGGCAGAAGCATGTCAGATAAGCATCCAAAGGAGGAATTGCTTTTGACAAGAGAGTACTGTAAGTCGCACGCCACACCAATTCACAGGCTGTTAAATTCATGGCCTGACTGTGAATAGCATGATAAATAGCTTATTGGAGATTTTTACTCCCTATTACGGTAATTTAAAAGGTTTTGTTTCCTCCGATGCATCCACCTCTCTCCCACAAGTATCTAGCCATGGTGCCAGAATTGAGCCCCACTCACCATTGACCAATAAGACATTATACAATATCATTCTCTATATACCTACCACTCAATGGGCTGATACTATAAGTTGCAAGCCATTTTTTCACGCGGTGCCTAAAAGCCATATTGAAGGCCAACTCTCACAACCACCAAGCATGATGCCATTAATCACCAACTATAAGAGTAACCACAGAAGTATGGTAATGTAACTATATCTTTTCTGGATTATGCAACAGGAATGTTTTAATGATAACAAGTATGTAGGTATCAGATATGGACGTGCCAGGTATGATGAAAATGATCAAGTTTAGATTTTAAAAAGCTGGATGGAACTGGAGATTTACCGACTAATAGAAAAAAGGCACCAAATTCTTACGGCTGAAATTCATGTTGCATGACACTTGTTTCCAGATTTTATGGTAAAAGTTACAATCAGCTGCAAATCGAACCAGAGCTCTTCCATCTACATAAATTGGTTCAAACATTTCCAGATGTTGCAAGTGCAAGTTAAAGAGAAGGAAAAGACCAAGTAGCATTGACAGTCTCATGTTTCCTAATCAACACATTTCAAAGCAAACCTCAATGCGAAGCAGTAGAAGAAAATTCAGCACAAAAACTAACCAAGATGTCTTCTGCAAATTCAATCTGCCCTCTAGAAATGAACTTTGGCAAGATCACCTCATTACAATTGTAAACTGCTATAAAAAGCCCAAGGCCACAAGCTTTAGACCAACATGGAAGGTAGATGCCTGTAGTGGGAAAGCTTTGTTGGATGGGGGAGAGAGACTGGTTTTTTATTCTTTTGGCAGAGTATTAGCTGTGGTGTACATTCATTGTATGTAGGTAATTACTCTGTGGTGGTCAATATTTCTTAAAAAGGTAGAGATTCACCTTCGTAACATAGAAATAATTGATCAATTGTAGTGGAAAAAGAAAACTTTTGGGTGATTTAAATGGGTGCTCAAAAGATATAGAAGAATCCAAACCAGAAAGAGTGGCAAAGAAGATCATTTTTCCAACACTTATTCCGTTAGTGAATACATGCACATAGTGTCGAAAGCCGATTCTACAATTCGAAAAACATAAACCATAGAATCTCTCCTTCACGTTATATACTGAAAACATTATTCTAGATGATAACTTGGACCCAACCTGCAAAGAGCTCAAATTGACTTCAAAGTTTGCCTTAAAAAAGGCACTTTGCCATCTTGCTTGCCTGGCCAGTTAAGTAGTTTTAGGACATGTTAACTTGCACTAAACTTTTATAACTCTAGGAATCTCCAACAATGTTCCCATGGAAACCGGAGAGCTTGGCAAAAGAAAGGCATGTTAGATTGACAAAACGTCTTTCACCACAATAATTTTTTATGCTACTTTGGGCATCAAACCCGCTTGCTCAACTGAACATATTTCAGTCTCCTCATTCGTATATTATTTATAAGACTAAGAGTTCAAAATTCTGTAGCAACAATAAACTTTTCTTGTACAATTCCTCTCTCTTTCTATAATGTCCACTATCTTCAATGGACACATTCACTTTTCATATCCTCAAAGTGACACATTAACTTCTCATGTCCTGCCATATCACAATCTGTTGTATTCTCCAAAGTTGTCTGCTTCTTTTACATCAGAAATGCTATGACGCCAGCAAAAGATTGAGTTTAACAACACCTTAAAGATATGGGATTGA
>JAVXUO010001978.1:0-142110 GCA_033065855.1 Escallonia rubra | reverse complement strand
CAGATCGATTCAGGTAGTCAAACTCATTACAGCATGCTTCTCCAGAATGCTGAGACAGTTGCGTTGATCCCTCCGAGCGGTGGTATATTCTCACCGAGAAAAACCTTTTATCGAAATCCATGGGTGTTGTAGTTGCACTCCTAACTTTTCCAGATCTGATCCATGCCACTTATATGTGCAGAAAATGGACATCAAAAGACCTCAATCCCTGTGACCTCACTCAAAGTTGGCGATGAGGTGTTGCTGAGAGTACAGGGTGGTGCTCGGCATACGGGGATTGAAATCCAAGAATTCATTGTCGAAAAATGAACACCGATTATCAGAAAGTGAACCTTGTGGAAGTAATTATAAGACTCTAGCTTGATGCTTAATGGGTTTACTTCTCGGAAATCTGATGCTCAATTCATGTGACGACCAAAAAAGAAGTTTTTTGATATCGGGATTCAAGTACTGGCAGCTATAAAACCAACCCACTTTTGAAGTACTCCCATTTAGAATCTGTTTGGAATTGATTTTTAGAAGAAAAATTTGGATATCACTTTTTAAAATCAGTTTGATGTTATATTGACTAAAATCTCCTTTGACCTATGATGTTTATGATAAAAAATATTAAAAACAGTTTTAATGTGGCAATTGATGAAAGAAGTTAGTCTTTGGAGATTGATTGAATCTCTTATGCTTTGATTGGTTAGCAGATCCGCTGCACTCGTTTTTATTTATCTGAATTTGTTGAAAAGATTTCATTTTGAAAATTATATAGTACTCAATTGTATTGTTTGGTCAACAAATTTGACTTTAACATTTAAATAAACTTGTGCTTGAATATCGAACATGAATTTGTACATGTTTTCTTTGAACAAAAATAAAAATAAAAAATACACATATAAGAGCAAATTCGAAAAAAAATAAACGGACAGTCACCGATCGATAAATGATGAACTAAGGTTCCTATATGAAAAATAATACAGACTATCTATATGACAAACTAAGAGGAGAGAGAGAGAGAGAGAGGAGGGTTTGGTAGGCGTTAAATAAGAATTGTGAATTTAATTGTTGGTTTTGAAAAAGTGGCAGGACTTCGAGTATGAAAAATAGATCTAATTTTTTTTTTTTTGAAATTGGATAAACTAACACAAAAAAATCACTTACTCTAAAACCAAATTAGCTTGTAATTAGAGGAATCGGGTACCAAACATAGTGTTAGGCATCGTTCGTACCTGGTTTAATCCAAAGAGTCCTAAATGAAGATAGATTAAATCAAACTTGACCACTCCAAAATCGGTCCCAAAGAATCTCTTAAAACTAGAGGCAAATTTCTCATACCTTAAAGCTAAGAAGTATTACACTTCTCTCAAATTTCTACGCTTGCAAATAGGGAGAAAAACTGAAGTATGGCCTTATGGACAAAGCATGATCATTTTTCTCGCAAGCCAGAAAGATCTTTCTTCGGTTTCTTTTGAACTGAGATATGAACAAAGCAACTTCTCCTACAAGTGCTGTTCAAATTGTTCTAAAAAAAAGTGCCAATACCCGTTCATGAGAAAGGAAGAAAGCTAAAATGAGTAAAATCCATCTTACAAAATACTAGCCGACACAAACAGTAACCAAAAAGTTCTTCTGTATCTGTCGAATCCGCTAATATAACCAGTCATCATGTACAGCAAAACAGATGACAAAGAGCCTTTGATCCAGACGTCAACCAGAAAGAAGAGGGAAAACAGAGAAATGAAACGAGAGACTACAAGTAATGGGAGTATAGGTCAATGTGCAGAATGAGTAGTGGCTGTGGCCGTCTTCTTAAAATCGATCTTGTCAACCTTCACCTCCCCATCAATGAGTTCATAAACATAGACAACAACACGCAGGCCGTCTATGTCCATGAGCACAAAACTAGGGTTCACGTCATAGGTGATACTGCTGTAGGCACCGGTGGCAGATCCAGGGTTTATGACAACACCAGCCTCGTGTTTGTAGGCCTTAAATTGATGAGTGTGACCGCTAACAAGGATGTCCACGTCTAACTGTCTCTGGAGCATGGCCAGGGAATCTAGGTCTCCCCAAGGAACAACCTGTATTTGATAGCATATAAATTCCAGTCAGTCATAGTTTCGCAGACTTGCAGGGTTCCTCCAAATAACATGTAATACATCAATCCCCATAAAATTATGTCATTTGCTGGATGTTTGTTCTTGGTTGATGTGCTGGCATAAGGATCTGTTCTTTCTAGAGCTTGGGAGAAAAACAGAAATACATATCTAGGGCAGTCAGCAGTATGACAGCAATACTGGTAGTTTGTGTTAAGAGTGCTCATAAACACAATTGTTGTAAGCCAATGCATAAGACTTCTGCCCTAAAGCAAAAGGGTACAGAAGTATGTCTATTGGAGACAGCTTCCACAAAATACTTCCCTGAAAACAAACCAGAGCTATGACATTGATAAACGGCTTAAAGATCTGGAAATCAATATGCAGGGAGGAACGGGCTGTGAGCTAGGTGTTACCTACCAAGTTCACTTCCCAGAATCATGTGCATGTCGAGCAGGAAAAATGATCTGAAGCAGAATCTAAGAGTTTTGTAACAAAAATAGTGCAGGTAAGTAACGGTAGTTAGTCTGGAAGACAGTTATAACTACTGGTTCTACATCCTTCAAGTTCAATAGAGCTCCTCTGTCGTCCTTCCTGACTCTGGAAGACAGTTATAACTACTGGTTCTACATCCTTCAAGTTCAATAAAGCTCCTCTGTCGTCCTTCCTGTTCTCTCGATCTCTTGATATTGTTTTTGGTCTTTCATATAGCAACGACAGTTGATCACTACATCGGTTTGACTATGGCAGCAATCGCTTCGTCAAGCTAATGCAAAAGCTAGAAATGCTATCCAGCATTCCTCCAACCCACATTAGCAGAACCCACCCTTCTTAATATGCCTTTAACATCTCAATCTAGATCCATGGGAGAATCAATCACCAAATAAACCAAAACCATCTACTATTATGAGAACGGCTTCTGTTACTAACTATAAAAAGAAAAAAAGAAACGTCTGCTGTTTGCATCGGCAACACAGAAGACACGGAATCTCTTCTAGCGTGAGAACTAAAAGGGCATAATCAGGCCAAGAATTTCAGGCCTGTTTATTTTCCATTCCTCAGTTTCCAGTTTTCAATTTCTGTTTCTTTTAACTCTTGTTTTCAGTTTCCATTGTCCTTTCATGTAGTTCCCTAACTTTGGCATGTTTATTTTTTACTTTTATTTATTTAGCGTTAGTTGGCTAGGTGAGATAAAAGCGGAGAAAGATGAAAGGTATAAGATTAAGAAAAGGTCATTCAGGCCCTTACTGAAACGGGAATGCCTAATTTACAACTCATGCGGTTGTCTACACCTCAATCTGTCACTGGAAGGTTTAAGTTTGTTGCTGATGCACTTTTTAGTGCATTAGGCGTATCAGAAGCATAATAGTATGTGGAAATAGGCTCTCCATATTCCACCATGTCCAACCGAAAACTTGTTATCGTTCCCTGCAAAATTCACTAGGAAAGAGAAAGTCGAAACAGAACAAGAAAATAGAAAACAATCATGCTTCCATGTGAAAAAAATCTCCAAACTGAAAACAGATAGGCCAAAATTATCATCGAATCTTTATAAGTGAGGTATCAGCATCACTGATAATGGCTGAGCTAAGACTAGATGCCTGAAGAATTTCAGAAACTTCACCCTCCACAGGACCCAATATAGTTGGAAGCTTGCAATACGCACGATACTTCAATGCACAGAGAAAAGCCATTCATAATTAAAAACTCCTGCAGATGTTTTACACAGGGAAAAGCTGACCTGATGACCATGGCATAACCCAAGCTTGAATTGTCCAATGGTAATTGTTTTGGTCTCTGGATAGCGAGCATCTTCGTCATATTCACCTCGAGTAATATGCAAACTGGGGCACAAGCTCTTCAAATAGTCATGAACTTCCTGATTAAACAGAAAACCGGACTCAATTGAGGTGGTAAATTAGGTTTGGTGCAAAACAACGGAGAATAAATGATGTCGGAAATTGATGTGTTTTGTTCTCTGTTGTATAAGTGGGTAAACATATGGCTCTTGACTATGACATAAAACAGGAATACTATCATAGAAAAGTCCAAAGTCTCTTCTGTTTGCCTCCACTCGGCCCCCTATCTGGACTTCCTCAAGTGGGGCCCTTCCTAATGACAAGGCTAAAGCATGGAGCCTCAGAAAGAAAGCTCACCGGTACTTTGTACAACATGGTCTCCTGTTCCGACAGGGCATTGAATGACTTATTGAAAACATCATATCCAAAACTAGTAAGAAATATAAGAAAATCGAAAGGAAGGGAGGCAGGAGAAAAGGCTTGCTACGACGAGGCCACCAAAAAAAAATTGGCCTGGCCTAGGGGAGCCTGCTAGGGATTCAAGAGGAAGGATAAAACGGCCAATGAATGCCCTTTACGAATAGAGGAAAATGATAGGAGTCTCGTGAGCATATTTGTTCAATCAGTTCAGAAGCAGAATGAAATCAACACAGAGACGAAAGTAAAATAAATGAGAGGGAGAGAGGGAAGAAGGGGGGGGGGGGGGGGGGGAAGGCGCATGCAACTTTAAAATTGGCATAGAAGATGAATTTCTCCAGCCCTCTATTAAGATTTCAGCAGTGAGGTTTGGCTTTTGCAACTGCATGCCATCAACACTATTTGTCTGACGTTTCTACTAATGTGTGAAGAAAAATACACGACTAAAAATATCAAGCAATCTGTGTCTTAAACACTACAAAAGACTCGTTTTACCAAGAAAGGCTCAAAACCTAAATCTCGATAAAATCACACATTTAATCATCTGGCTGTAACCAACTTTTGACATTGTGAATGACCAATCAACTTGGCCTTTCTCATGGAAGGCTGTCCCTAAGCCTTAGTCATGCTTAGAGACAGGAGGGAGATGTTAGGGTTAGCAATTTATCTTAGTGGCGCAAGTTACAAATTCTCAAGTTGGACAAATCTTAAACACACCTAGAAGTGAAAGAAATAATGGCTGTTCCTGTCTCAGAGAAGCATCTAGAATGGCATGGAATCAAGAAGTGCAGAGGCACACTACTACCAATCAAACTGGCGGCTTACTTCTGTTGCACTTCTACGTTGTTACCCACACCAAGTATTGCCCCAAATGTTGTAGAAATATCATAAACAATCATCAAGAGAAGAAAAAAAAAACACACATTTTGTGCTAAAACATAGTCTATTTCAAGCTCAAACATTCTAACAGCAACATTATCCCCAATATGCTAAACTCCGTGGTCAATGCACGAGTTTCCTATCAACCAGACATCCGCTTGATTATTGCATATCAGCTTAGTTCTCTTATTACCACAAGCAAGAGCAATAAGCACAACAAGCCAGTATGATGGCAAAAAGCTATCAAAACCCATAACATATCTCTTTTTCTTCTTTTCTCGATTGGTTTATGGATACCCAAAAACTAATCATCAAAGTTTCTCATAGCTTATTTCTCACTCTGCTCTTAATCTTAATATCCACAAGGTTAACGTACATTTGCAGGAAAAGATAATAACTGATGACCCAGAAAAAGAATGACTAACCTAGATAAATATGTCCTTATGTCCAACGTAGGACAGAAAAAACATTGATCTAATTCAATCGGAAGGCCTACAAAAATTGAATATGCGCAGTGAAAGGGAAAATAGAGTTGGTTAACTATGATAAAGCAAATACGTCAACCAGCCATGAGCTTAATTTTTGACCAAAATTAAAAAGAAGATAACGACTGACCTAGAATAGTATGCAAGTATCAAATAGAAAAAACATGATTATCTAAACTCATCAACCCAAGAAGAAAAAAGAAGAAGGAAAAAGAAAGAAAGAGCACAGATTTACCTTGATACACAGATTGCCGGTGCAAATGATGTGCTGGATCTTGCCTGGGACGAGCATGGATTTGAACTTGGCAGGGAGATCGGGCGCCCTATGCGGGATGTGAAGATCCCCTATTGCCAACACCAACACCATTCTTGCTTCTCTTTCTAACGACTATTTGTTTCCTAATTTTAGTGTTCAGGTACCGCCGAAATCTTGCATCGGAGGTGTAAAACGGAGAAACAAGAACGATCACGAGCCCAGTTTTCTCGAATCAAGCAACTGGCGATTGTCAGCTTCGATCCTTGGATCAAGAAAAGTCAACAACGTTAACAGGTTCGTGTCTAGCAGAATATAGGAAATTTTACATAGAAGACCCTTATATTTCTACGTATACTCGCATCACCCCGCCATAGGGTTCAACTTCAAGTAAAAAGAAGAACAAAAGAAAAAATGTGTCCATCCTATTTCTATTCCAACACTGCATTGTGTTTGGATTAAGAGTGAGCATCAAACCGTTTAAATCGATTCGAATAGTTCATAAAAAATCAAACCGTTTAAACCGATCCGAACCGTCCAAAATTCTTAACGGTTTGGTTTCATATTTCTCAAATCGACCTTGGTTCGGTTCGGTTCACGATTTACATTTTTCAAACCTATTTCAAAACGAACCGACCTATGATATGTTAATTTATTTTTACATTCTTCATTGATGGATCGTGATCCATTGATAGCGCTAGCAAGTTGCTAGCGCTGTTTGGCCGTCCGCTACATAATGCAGCGGACGATAATTTACCGTCCGCTATATTATGTAGCGGACGGTGAAAAAATTCACTGTTGTGGCGCGCGATCTGGCCGTCCATTCTCGCCTGTGGATGGCCAGATTGCGCTAGCAACTTGGGTTAAGTTGCTAGCGCTATCATTTTATCATCTCCCTTCATTGATAATTTCATATATATATGGTACTAAGAAAATCCAATTAAACAAATCTTAAAAGTTAAAAGAAAAGAAAATATCGAGAACATTTATAACACAAAAATTTTGTGGCCAATACATATTCTATATTTGCTCATTCTTTTTCATATATCATTGAACAATTATATTATATATCGTAACAAGGTTATATGCAATTTAGAAAAATATAACTTTAATTTTTAATTATTATTAGATCCAATAGTAGTGTGCAAATGAATAACATCTTTAAGTAAGCGCAAACAATTTAAACCGACTAAATCGAACCGTTTAAACCGACCAAACCGATGATATTTTGTTTGGTTCGGTTCACAAATTTTTAAACCAAGAGTTAACAGTTTGGTTTGCGGTTTGACCCCCAAACCAAATCAAATCGAACCATGCTCATTCCTAGTCTAGATCCTCGAAGGTAGCCTATTTTTTTCCAATCAAATTCAGGTTTAGAAGTTTCAACCTACAAATGGGAAATGTGTAACCCCATCTTACCACTAAAAGTTCATAAACCCTACAAGTTACTTCTTACCACTAAAACGTTATAAACCCCATATATAGAGATTCAATCCAATTTCGTGTTATATCTGCATGTATACATTAAGATAAAAAAAGCTCTCCCTAGTCGTATTAGAAAACTCGTAGAGCTCCGAAATATGTTTGCGGTCTACGCAATGAAGTACACTTTCCCCCTTGAACTAACATAACATTTCCCTAATGTGAACTCTATTTTTTTTTCTATATGGGAATTGCAGTTAAGAAATGCTAATATGCCTTTTTCCAAGTAAGAAATTCCCAACAAACTTTTTTACTTCTGGAGTAAATATAGCATGGTTCTTACCATCTAAGACTGTTAAACAAAGGGGCTTGTGATCAAATGAGGAGGTAATGGAGGTAGACAATTATTATATTGTATATATCCAATAGTTTTATATATTTGAGACCTTTGGTCCCAAACCATATAATATTTTTACTATATTTGACATGTTTGCTTTGACAAAAGTTGTAATTATCATAGATCATGGTGATAGTCTAGTGGTAAAAGCTTCTTATGCGTTATTACCATGCATTATATCCGAGAGAGGATTGGTTTACTGGTGAGGAAATGCTAAAAGTTCAGGTTAAAAACAGTGCAACTCTTTTGTGTTTCCTATCACCGAAAATTGATAACATTTTCTATAGAAAAGTAGTGGTTGCCGCCCTTCATTGCCATTAGGTAGGATGTGTAAATGATCCGAGCCAAGAGGTGGTTCAAACTTTGGTTTATAAGGCTTGGCGAACTTTCAAATTCGATCCAAGCTTTGCTTGTTTATTACTTGAAACGAGCTTGAACTCGAGTAACTCAAAGGGTGTTTGAGATTGATTTTGGGATGGTCAAACCTGATTTAATTTAGATTAAATCAAGTTTGTGGGTGTTTGACAAAATAAATTAAGAGATTTAATCTATACTACTTATAAAAGTATGAATGTTGTAAATAATTTCTGGACGATTTTGTCCTCCGTTAATTACATTAATAACATTCTTACCTACCCTTTATGACTCCTTTTTATTTTTTATTTTTTGAAATTAAATGAACATTAGATACAGTGAATCTATTCTAAACATTGGGAAAATAAAAGTATGATAAGAAAGAAATATAAAAATCAATTTATTACTCCCTTTTTAATTTGGTTGAAAATTAAACATTGGATAATGAATTGGGTACTAAGAATTGTGATTTTTTTCTCTTACAGTATTGGGTTAGCAAACAATTAACCAAATTTTTTTTAAAAAAAGAAACTAAAATACGTGAAAAATCACTTTAGAAAAAAAAAACTAATAAAAAAGAAAGGAAAAAAAAATGAAAAAAGAGGGTAAATATGCATCAAAGAATTGGTTTTGGGGGGGGGGGGGGGGGGAGCACCATGGTTGAATATGGCGCCAATTTGAACTTAAAATATGTTCGATTATTGTAGTTGAACACCAAAACCTTTACATGATGTACAGCATTTGTACTCTGAAATGCAAAACACCATATAGTCTTGAAAATTACAAATCTTCAGTATATACCATGAACCATATTAACAGATTACAAAAACAAAGATGCAGATTCATTCTTTTAGTTTCTCTATTTGCTCTTCTTTTCAGGAACACCATCAAACATGTCTTCAATCCATAAGCCTACAAAGAAGATTTTCAAACACTGAACTCATTACAATTGCGGACATCAAATATACATTTATTATAAAACAAGTCAGAAAAGAAATAAGAACATAATTGAATTATATTATTTTGATCTCAAAAAAGCTAATGATCGATATCGCTTAAAAAATTACTCTCGACCACATTCTCGTGCAACGCACGTGCTACGTACTAGTCTACCTTAAAAAGTTCAAAACTGATTAAATCCATAATCCTGTAAAGTGAGGATTCTCATAATCAGGTTTGACCTTCTAATTTACCTTACTATCCTCATATTTCTCACAAAAGGACATCTCATACCCTTTACCTAATTTGCAAAAATTATTGTACTATAACTTAAGTACTAATGTGATATTGTGAGTGTTTTTAATTTAAAGTAAAAAACAAACAAATTTTGTAGGTAGATGAAAATAACTTTTTGATAATTTATTTATGTAATATAATTATTTACAAATCAAAGCTATCTTAACATCACCTTTCTAATTAGATATAAGAAATTTATTTATTAAGTGTCCTCTATGGTCATTTTGTCATAATGGAACTGATTTAAACACTTATGATCCAAACACTTTTATAACTTTAAACTAGTTTATAACTACTTTTACCAAACAGTAAAGTGATTATGATTAAAATAGATTAAATTTTATTTTAAAAACTGATTAAGATTTAAGCAGAATTCTGCTTTTTAGAATCAATCCCAAACAGACTCTCAATATTTTAAACTCCATAGTCCGTATTATACAACAAGTCACTTATCACGCTAGGGTTAGCACATTTCAAACTGTGATCAAGTTTAGCTCATTTCTCTCACAAACGGATCTTTAACGAACCTCTAAACAAACACTCATGAGCCCAAGGGAAAATATGCCTTGCATTATTTTTTTTAGAGAAATAAAAAGTAGACGAGTGTTGAAATGCATCAACTATGTTGTGTTGGAATTTATGATTCTATTCTGCATTCACATGTAGGTGTTGGAAATTGCATGGAAACTAAATCACAAATAAATACTTTGGGGCATATAGTCGCTTTCTCTAAAGTTATATTTGTCCTCCCTCGAAATTGAGTTGCTGACGAGTTAAAGACATATAATTTTTTTGGATATAACAAAATCTCGATTAAAATTTACAAACAACAAATTCAAAAATTTTCCTTGGAATTGTCTTTGAAACAGTGCAAGTCATGACTACAGAAATTTTACAGGAAAAGAAAATGTTTGAAGATTACACGTGTTCTGAAAGAATGGAATCAGCTTGCGTTTATAAAACCTGAAATGAAGTCTTTGGATAATCACTGTTACAATAATTAAAAAAAATATCTGTCAAAAATATATTTAAAATAAATCGTAAGTCAAATTAAAATGAGTAGTCACACCACAAAGTATTAAGTGCACCTAAACTCAGGCACTTATTGGACACAATTGTAGGAACTGCAACCGGTTTCAGTTGCACGACTTACGAATTCTGACTAGTAGTCTCCATTTTCCGAAATTCCCGGGGCAAATGGATCATAGTCCAAAACGACTTGACTTGACCTGACTTGACTAAAAAACCTTGGAGACGACTTCCAGGCAGATAGGAACTTCGCGTCAATTGCCTGAGATGAAGACAGAAGACTTTGCCTTAGACCGCTGATTATAAGAGACGAGAATGCAAGCTCCATGAACATATTTTTGTTGCAACTAATTCCCTTCGTTGATGTTTATCATATTTTTCCTTACTCAAGCTGCTTTTGCTGGACAAAGGTTAAGGGAGTGACTGCATTCCTTCTTCCATCGTTTTGCAGAAACTACTCCAGGGTCTCTGCTCGACTTCCCCTTGACGGTTTCAAATTCGGGGTTTATAAAATTATAAGCACGGTACAGCTTCTTCGAAAGAGCGGGCAATAACATGTCATCCTCCTTGATTACCTCTTCTGCACTACTCGCGCTCTTATGGGTGACAGCCCAAGCTGTGTTTGTGTCGGCATCTGCCTCGTCAACGGAGGCGGAAGCTTTGCTTAGCAGCGGCTGGTGGGGGAAATGGATTCCAGTAGACAATTCTACAAGTCACTGTGACTGGGATGGCATCACTTGCAATCAGGCACAAAGTGTAATTGAAATTGACCTCCATGAATCGTGTTTGCTTGGTTATGGAGCTGCTGAGCTGGGAAACTTGAACTTTTCTTGCTTTCCGAACCTGAGAGTCCTTCATGTTAGCGACTGTTGGATTAGCGGAAGCATCCCACACCAAATTGGTATGCTTTCTAACCTCAAGCGACTTAATCTAAGTTCCAACTCTCTTTCAGGTAGTCTACCTGTCTCTCTGGCTAATCTCACGCAACTAAGATGGCTTGACGTTAGTGGTAACCTTATCAGTGGCTCCATACCTATAGAAATAGGCTATTTGAAGCACCTAACTTCTCTGGACCTCAGCTCGAACAACTTTTCTGGTCCAATCCCTTTGTCAATCGGTAATCTAACGGGATTAATTGACGTGGACCTCAGTCACAACTACTTCACTGGTCCAGTCCCTTCATCTATTGGTCAACTGACCTATCTCTCTGTCTTGCACCTTGGTTCAAATCATATCGACGGTTCCATCCCACCGACCATTGGTAGTCTGACAAGCTTGGTTGATCTGAACCTCAGTCACAACTACCTCGTTGGTCCAGTTCCCTCATCTATTGGTCAATTGAAAAATCTCGCTTGGTTGGACATTTGTTCAAATCTTATTGACGGTCCCATCCCGCCCAGCATTGGTAAGCTGAGAAATATACACTGGATAGCCATGTCATCAAATCTGTTCAATCATATCATCCCACCGACCATTGGTAGTCTGACAAGCTTGATTTATCTGGACCTCAGTCACAACTACCTCGTTGGTCAATTTCCCTCATCTATCGGTCAATTGAAAAGTCTCACTAGGTTGAATCTTTGTTCAAATCTTATTCACGGTCCCATCCCAGCCAGCATTGGTAGTTTGAGTAGCCTAAATTATCTCAACCTTTCTTCAAATCGTTTCAGTGGTCTGATACCTTGTGAACTTGGCCAGCTGCATAACCTTTTCACCGTTGATGCTTCATTAAACCATATTTCCGGCAATGTACCAGTATTTCAATGTCCTTGCAGACTTGGTTATCTGGAACTTTCTGGAAATTTGCTGAGTGGACAGATCCCAGTGGAACTAGTGAGATTGTGCATTTCGTTGGATCACTTGGGATTGAGTAGGAATAATCTGAGCGGAACAATACCTCCTGAACTACTACACATAAGTTACTTAGATGTCTCCGACAATAAGTTTATCTTGTGCCCCAATTCATCAATTGACTTGTCAGGCAATGCTTTGGAATTCCCATTGGGTTGTCCCCATGCATCTAAGGAGAACGAGAGAGGAAAGAACAAGAGGAACAAGTTAATGCACTCATTCCTCATCTTTCTCCCAATCACCATTCTCCTTACCTTCTTAGTGCTTGGTTCTATCATCATTTTCCGACATAAGGCTGCAAGCAACCAAAGTGAGGAGGCAATGGACACAAGGAATGGTGATATATGCTCCATATAGGACTGTGATGGTAGAGTTGCGTATGAGGATATCATCAAAGCAACAAATGATTTTGACATGAGATATTGCATTGGAACTGGCGGTTATGGCAGTGTGTACAAAGCACAGCTGCCTAGTGGCAAAGTAGTTGCCCTAAAAAAACTTCACAGACTAGAAGCGGCGGAGCCAACTTTCGACAAGAGTTTCAAGAATGAGGTCAAAGTGCTATCCAACATAAGGCACAGAAACATCGTGAAGCTTTACGGGCACTGTTTGCACAACCGATGCATGTTCCTGATTTATGAATACATGGAAAGGGGAAGCTTATTTTGTGTGCTGAGAGATGATGTTGAGGCTCTAGAACTGGATTGGGGTAAGAGGGTGAACATTGTTAAATCCATTGCACATGCTCTATGTTATCTGCATCATGACTGCACTCCGCCTATCCTTCACCGAGACATATCAAGCAATAATATTCTCCTCAACTCGAAGCTCGAGGCGTTTGTTGCCGACTTTGGAGCAGCAAGACTAATAGATCCTGATTCATCCAATCAAACTCTACGTGCAGGGACTTACGGATATATTGCTCCAGGTGAGATTTTCTTCTTTAGCAGACGACACTTCTTCAAATATCCTTCTAGTCTATATCATTTCAAGTGTGTTCCCGAGAGTTAAGTTTTCTTTCGACTGATGCATTTGTGATATCCATATTCTGTAGAACTTTCCTACACAATGGCTGTGACAGAAAAATGTGATGTGTATAGCTTCGGAGTGGTTTGAATAGAGACGATAATGGGAAGGCACCCAGGGGAGTTTCTCTCGTCATTGAACTCTTTGTCTGGTCAAGGTATAACATTGACTGATGTGTTAGACCCACGCCTTTCGCACCCACCGGAAGCGGCGGTTGAACAAGACATTTCACGAGTTGTTAGATGGGCATTGTCATGCGTATCTTCGGCTCCAAAAGTTCGGCCAACGATGAAATTTTTATCTCAAAAGCACTTGTTTGTAAGAAGTTGATAGCCAAACCTACTCGCAATTTCACCATGGTACCAGAGAGAATCAGAAACGTGCTTCGCCTGGTAAACCAAGCGGAGGGCTTTCAACTTTTATCCTAGTTAGAATACTTCTCGATAGAATACAAGGATTGAGGTTTCATTTGGAGAAGGGAAGCGAAAATAGTGTATAATTTCGAATGATTTGAGCTTTGAACTACTTATGTAAGGTCTGTCATATGGTGGTCATAGAATGATGTGACCTATCTATATCTATATATATATAAAAAGTTGAAATATTTGCTCAAAATTGCGACACGTAGGATTTTTGGAACTCTATTTTTGCGACAAGTATGACTTTTTAAGAGCATTCTCCTTCTCACACGTAAGCTTCAACTTTGCATGTGGTAGTCCCCTAACTTAGTTGGTCTCTTTATTTAGAGTCCAACTCTTTTGAATTAGATGTATAAAATTCAAGAATCCTATTTGTTTTGGTATTCTTTTCTTTTTCTACTCTATTTAACTCTTTACTATAATTTATTATTAAAAAATTCGTAGGTATAATTTATGCAATATTTTAAAACTTTATAAAACTAAGAAACTAATTATACACCTTCTAAAACTCTACCTAATCAATATACTTATACATTAGGCCTTAATTTGATTATTGAAACCTCAAAAGTACTTTAAAATAACAATATAAAATCTCAAAAATGTAAAATAGGAAAATCATACCCTACTTACTAATTTTTTAGTATGATCATTGACCCAACTTTTCTATTTAACTCTTTACTAAAATTTATTATTAAAAATTTGTAAGTATAATTTATGCAATATTTTTAAACTTTATAAAACTAAGAAACTAATTATACACCTTCTAAAACTTTACCTACTTCAACTTTTCATGTGATAGTCTCTTTATTTAGAGTCCAAGATTCAAGAATCCTATTTATTTTGGTATTCTTTTATTTTTCTTCTCTATTTAACTCTTTACTTTAATTCATTATTAAAAAATTCGTAGGTATAATTTATGCAATTTTTTTAAACTTTATAAAACTAAGAAACTAATTATACACTTTCTAAAACTCTACCTAATCAATATACTTATACATTAGACCTTAATTTTGATTATTAAAACCTCAAAAGTGCTTTAAAATAAAATTTTAAAATCTCAAAAATGTAAAATACGAAAATCATACCCTACTTACTAATTCTTTAGTATGATCATTGGCCCGACTTTTGTAAATCTTATAAAATTAAAAAATCAATTCTAATTCTTTTAAAGCTCTACATAATTCAAAAAGGCTTCATTTTGGACTACTAACTTCTTAAAAACACTTACGAAAATCATACCCTACTTACTAATTTTTTAGTATGATCATTGGCCCGACTTTTCTATTTAACTATTTACTATAATTTATTATTAAAAATTTGTAAGTATAATTTATGCAATTTTTTAAAACTTCATAACACTAAGAAACTAATTATACACCTTCTAAAACTCTACCTACTTCAACTTTTCATGTGATAGTCCCCTATCTTAGTGGGTCTCTTTATTTAGAGTCCAAGATTCAAGAATCCTATTTGTTTTTGTATTCTTTTCTTTTTCTACTCTATTTAACTCTTTACTTTAATTCATTATTAAAAAATTCGTAGGTATAATTTATGCAATTTTTTTAAACTTTATAAAACTAAGAAACTAATTATACATTTTCTAAAACTCTACCTAATCAATATATTTATACATTAGACCTTAATTTTGATTATTAAAACCTCAAAAGTACTTTAAAATAAAATTTTAAAATATCAAAAATGTAAAATACGAAAATCATACCCTACTTCCATTCTGGAAGAATGGAATCAGCTTGCGTTTATAAAACCTGAAATGAAGTCTTTGGATAATCACTGTTACAATAATTAAAAAAAAATCTATCAAAAGTATATTTAAAATAAATCGTAAGTCAAATTAAAATGAGTAGTCACACCGCAAAGTACTGAGTGCACCTAAACTCACGCACTTATCGGACACAATAGTAGGAAGTAGGAACTGCAACCGGTTTCAGTTGCAACGACTTACGAATTCTGACTAGTAGCCTCCATTTTCCAAAATTCCCGGGGCAAATGGATCACAGTCCAAAACGACTTGACTTGACCTGACTTAAAAACCTCAGGAAACGCCTTCCAGACAAATAGGAACTTCGCAGCAAGTGCCTGAGACGAAGACACAACACTTTGCCTTAGACCGCTGATTATAAGAGACGAGAATGCAAGCTCCATGAACAAGTGCAACTAATTAAGTTTGTTAAACGCGTTTTGTTGCAACTGATTCCCTTCGTTGATGTTTATCATATTTTTCCTTACTCAAGCAGCTTTTGCTGGGCAAAGGTTAAGGGAGTGAGTGCATTCCTTCTTCGATCGTTTTGCAGAAACTACTCCAGGGTCTCTGCTCGACTTCCCCTCGACGGTTTCAAATTGGGGGTTTATAAAATTATAAGCACGGTACAGCTTCTTCGAAAGAGCGGGCAATAACATGTCATCCTCCTTGATTACCTCTTCTGCACTACTCGCGCTCTTATGGGTGACAGTCGAAGTTGTGCTAGTGTCGGCATCTGCCTCGTCAACGGAGGCGGAAGCTTTGCTTAGCAGCGGCTGGTGGGGGAAAAGGATTACAGTAGACAATTCTACAGATCACTGTCACTGGTATGGCATCACTTGCAACGAGGCAAAAAGTGTCATTGCAATTCACCTCGGTTATTCGTCGTTGCTAATTTATGGAACTGAGCTGGGAAACTTGAACTTCTCTTCCTTTCCGAACCTGAGAGTCCTTGATCTTAGCGGCTGTGGGATTGGAGGAAGCATCCCACACCAAATTGGTATGCTTTCGAAACTGGAGCGACTTAATCTAAGTTCCAACTTTCTTTCAGGTAGTCTACCTGTCTCTCTGGCTAATCTCACGCAACTAAGATGGCTTGATCTTAGCGCCTGTGAGATTAGCGGAAGCATCCCACACCAAATTGGTATGCTTTCGAAACTGGAGAACCTTACCCTGTCTTACAACTCTCTTTCAGGCATTCTACCTGTCTCTATGGCTAATCTCACGCAACTAACATGGCTTGCCGTTAGTGGTAACCTTATCAGTGGCTCCATACCTATAGAAATAAGCTATTTGGAAGCCCTAACTTTGCTGGACCTCAGCTTGAACAACTTTTCTGGTCGAATCCCTTCGTCAATTGGTAGTCTGACAAGCTTGGTTGGTCTGGACCTCAGCCAAAACAACCTCACTGGTCCAGTCCCTTCATCTATTGGTCAACTGACCAATCTAGAGGTCTTGCACCTTGGTTCAAATCATATCGACGGTTCCATCCCACCGACCATTGCTAGTCTGACAAGCTTGGTTGATCTGGACCTCAGCCACAACAACCTCACTGGTCCAGTCCCTTCATCTATTGGTCAACTGACCAATCTCGCTCAACTGTGCCTTGCTTCCAATCATATCGACGGTTCCATCCCACCGACCATTGGTAGTCTGACAAGCTTGGTTGATCTGGACCTCAGACACAACAACCTCACTGGTCCAATCCCTTCATCTATTGGTCAAATGACCTATCTCTCTGTCTTGCACCTTGGATCAAATCATATCGAACGTTCCATCCCACCGACCGTTGGTAGTCTGACAAGCTTGGTTGATCTGGACTTCAGTCACAACTACCTCATTGGTCCAGTTCCCTCATCTATCGGTCAATTGAAAAGTGTCACTAGGTTGAATCTTTGTTTAAATCTTATTCACGGTCCCATCCCAGCCAGCATTCGTAGTTTGAGTAGCCTAAAATATCTCAACCTTTCTTCAAATCGTTTCAGTGGTCTGATACCTCGTGAACTTGGCCAGCTGCATAACCTTTCCACCGTTGATGTTTCATCAAACCATCTTTCCGGCGATATACCAGTATTTCAAGATCCTTGCGAACTTGATTATCTAGAACTTTCTGGAAATTTGCTGAGTGGACAAATCCCAGTAGAACTAGTGAAATTGTGCCAGTTCTTATATTACTTGGGATTGAGTAAGAATAACCTGACCGGAACAATAGCTCCTGAACTACTACACTTAAATCACTTAGATGTCTCCGACAATAAGTTTATCTTGTACCCCAAATCATCAATTGACTTGTCAGGCAATGCTTTGGAAGTCCCATTGGGTTGTCCCCATGCATCTAAGGAGAACAAGAGTGGAAAGAACAAGAGGAACAAGTTAATGCACTCATTCCTCATCTTTCTCCCAATTACCATTCTCCTTACCTTCTTAGTGCTTGGTTCTATGATCATTTTCCGGTATAAGGCTACAAGCAACCAAACTGAGGAGGCAAAAGATACGAGGAATGGTGATATATGCTCCATATGGGACTGTGACGGTAGAGTTGCGTATGAGGATATTATCAAAGCAACAAATGACTTTGACATGAGTTATTGCATTGGAACCGGTGGTTATGGTAGCGTTTATAAAGCAGAGCTCCCCTGTGGCAAAGTAGTTGCCTTAAAGAAACTTCACAAACTAGAAGCGGCGGAGCCAACTTTCGACAAGAGTTTCAAGAATGAGGTCAAAGTGCTATCCAACATCAGGCACAGAAATATCATGAAGCTTTACGGGCACTGTTTGCACAACCGATGCATGTTCCTGATTTATGAATACATGGAAAGGGGAAGCTTATTTTGTGTGCTGAGAGATGATGTTGAGGCTCTAGAACTGGATTGGGGTAAGAGGGTGAACATTGTTAAATCCATTGCACATGCTCTATGTTATATGCATCATGATTGCACTCCGCCTATCCTTCACCGAGACATATCAAGCAATAATATTCTCCTCAACTCGAAGCTCGAGGCGTTTGTTGCCGACTTTGGAGCAGCAAGACTAATAGATCCTAATTCATCCAATCAAACTCTACGTGCAGGGACTTACGGATATATTGCTCCAGGTGAGATTTTCTTCTTTAGCAGATCACACTTCTTCAAATATCCTTCTAGTCTATATCATTTCAAGTGTGTTCCCGAGAGTTAAGTTTTCTTTCAACTGATGCATTTGTGATATCCATATTCTGTAGAACTTGCCTACACAATGGCTGTGACAGAAAAATGTGATGTGTATAGCTTCGGAGTGGTTGCGCTAGAAACGATTATGGGAAGGCACCCAGGGGAGTTCCTCTCGTCATTGAAGTTTTTGTCTGGTCAAGTTATAGCATTGAGTGATGTGTTAGACCCTCGCCTTTCGCACCCACGGGATGCAGTGGTTGAACAAAACCTCGTTCTAGTTGTTAAGTTGGCATTGGCATGCATATCTTCAGATCCAAAAATGCGGCCGACGATGGAATTTGTATCTCAAGAGTTCTTGTTTGCAAGAAGTCGATAGTCAAACCTACTCGCAATTTCACCGTGGCTCCAGAGAGAATAAAAAACGTGTTTCGCCCAATAAACCAAGTGGGGGCTTTCAATTTTTATCGTAGTTTTCTAACAAAAGAAAACTTTTATCGTAGTTAGAATACTTCTCGATAGAATACAAGGATTGAGGTTTAATTTAGAGAAGGGAAGTGAAAATACTGTATAATTTCGAATGATTTAAGCTTTGGACAACTTATGTAAGGTTTGTCACATGGTGGTCATATACTGATATGGCCTATCTAATAAAAGCATGATAGTTGATATAATAATGGCCTCCCACGTGAATTTTCAGAATCCATGGAAGAGATGAATACATCTGTGGTAGCCTTGCCGAGTGACTCATTGATAGGAGAAGCAAGAACCGAATTACCACAGAAACAAATTACGGAGCGAAGAAGAGTCATTTTCCAAGTTCCAATTATGCAACATGCTCTAAAGAGTTTCGTGTTGGCTGTTGTAAACAAATGGATCACTCAAGCTCACACTTTGTTGCACTCAAACTCATACACTCACTTATATGAGGAGGACATGGAGAGAACTTGAAGATAACACATAATATACCTTAAAAAATTTATCTCATAGTTCTTCCTCTCCTTTCACTTGCATCATCTTACACATTTTTATAGTACTTCTAAGTAACTCCTAGACATGTAATAAATATACCACTAACCCACTATTTCAACAATATAATAGCCACTACTTCCACTAACACATAACAATAATGCACTTGTAACTTATGCACCCACTAAGACATAACTTAATAACCCACTAACATGTCACATTAATCACCACTCTAAAAAACTAAATCAAGTTTATTTTCCAACACTCCCCTTTAAACTTGATTTGTGTCTTCAATTATTCTTCTTGATTGAGGGGCTTGATAAGTGCCAATATGGCATACATCTCCAATTCCATCAAGAGCAATAATCTTCTTCGCCATTTCTTTTGACGTGTATTGCATGTGACACATCTTTTTGTTGCACCTCTGGCATTTCTTCGTCACTTGTGTGCATATTGGATCTTGACCATTTTCTCTGGACATTTCAAGTAACTCCTCTAGGTCAAAAAACATCTCCATGTTTACCCAACCTGTGTCACTCAACAAATTCTCCACGCCAAGTTGAGGATAATAACTCGTTCGACTTTCAACAAAATCATTGTCCTTCCTAGTCATAAAAAACAACTCCCTAGGATGATTTTCAATGAAATAAGTTTTCAAAACATCAACCTTAGCTGCATATTCTTGTGGCACTATCACATCATTCTTAGCCATGAGAAAGTAATCATTACTCTCTTCTTCAAAATTTGAGAGGCTGTACAGTGGAAATGACCCAACCACATTTTCTTCTCTTAAAGAAACATCAAAGGTCATACCTGAGTTGTTCACGTTTTGACCTCCGTGAACTCTTACATCTTTGTCAATGCTCTCATCTTCCATCTCTTCATATTGAGCATTATCATCACCATCTGTGTTCTCGCTCTCCTCTATCTTTTCAACTGGTTCTTCTCCATTTGTCAACTTGTCGTTCTCACTGGCTTTAAAAGCCTTGAACTCTTGTTCAGCCTTTGTCTCCTCTATTTCTTTAGCTTCGGATGTGGGAAACTCGTTTTCATCATGCATTAGAGTTTCTTCCTCGAGATGTTCACCATCTTCATTTGTGAACTCATCTTCTTCCCAGCTTTGTACCCAATACTCTTTGGGTAAGAAGTCACGTCTACGGTTGGAAGCAATGACCTCGATCATTTGCCAAACATCACTTGGAGATCTTACATCTCCAATGCACATCCATATCTCTGTATGGACGGCCTTCTGCAATACTCGGAGTGCCTTTTCTTCCTTCTTTTGTCGAACTCCTTTTGACAAACTACCATGTGGTTCTTCACTGACCACATCCCACAAATCACATGATTTGAGATACAACGAAAGGACACTCCGCATTCTCACATAATTTGAGAACAACAGTTTCTCACAGCAAATATCCATTTCAGATACTTTTTTTTACAACCGTAGTGACTAAAACATTAACGCCACAACATCCACTAGGACCGTTGTGGCTCTGATACCACTTTGTTGTAAACAAATGGATCACTCAAGCTCACACTTTGTTGCACTCAAACTCATACACTCACTTATATGAGGAGGACATGGAGAGAACTTGAAGATAACACATAATATACCTTAAAAAATTTATCTCATAGTTCTTCCTCTCCTTTCACTTGCATCATCTTACACATTTTTATAGTACTTCTAAGTAACTCCTAGACATGTAATAAATATACCACTAACCCACTATTTCAACAATATAATAGCCACTACTTCCACTAACACATAACAATAATGCACTTGTAACTTATGCACCCACTAAGACATAACTTAATAACCCACTAACATGTCACATTAATCACCACTCTAAAAAACTAAATCAAGTTTATTTTCCAACAAGAAGACCACTCCCCAAACCTCTTCATGCATTTTCTCAAAGGCAGCTGAGGCTTTGGGAGGGAAAAACCAATCGAATCGATAGCTTTTGGGAAAAGCTTATCACGTGAACTATATGATGAATATCGACTTTTTGATTATGTGTTCATCACTTATTTCTACCTAAAGAATGGCAAGGCATCTTAGAAGGTCTAAGTTGTACCCGAGAAGTTGAATGAAGTTGGAGGTATAGAGAGACTACGCAATACAAATTCATGCCTATGACCTCAAGCAAAGTGCTCCAAAGATAGAAGATCTGCACAAGGGACCCAAAATTAAAATTGTCTGCGAAAGAGGAATGTATAAAGAGGATGATCGCATTCACCTTCCACTTAACTCGAGCTCATTCAAGCATGCTGATAGCATGGTGGTAAAGTTTAATAGAAACCGCACTGTCAGTTAATTGAATTACATAATTGCTGGCCTCCACCTCAACCAGTCTAGCTCTAATTGTTGTCTTATGGGCGCAGCTAATTATAATATAGAATTGAAGGAACATGTAAAATTCATCAATACTTCCTTTCTCATCATCAACAGAGGTAGAAGCTCTACTCGATAGCAGCCGAAGGGGATGGTGGGGTGAAGTCGCCATTACAGCGGACGTGGGCATTGATGGTACTCACTTACCGTAAAGAATGATGGCATTCACTTTCCACAAAGGATGAAGAGCACACAAATGCTGACGATGCCATTATTTAGTAGAGAATCTGCTTTAGTAACTACTGTTAACAGCGTCTGCCTAATTTTGAAGAACTAATACTGTCTTTGCCATCTACTTAATAATTCGGTGTCAGGACTACGGATGGAGCACTCACCATCGTCTGGAAGCAGCCTAACCAGTCCCATTAAATCTAATCACAAAAGGTGATTTAAGTTAGTACATAGTCTGAAAGACAAATGTTTAGTCTCTTTCTTTAATCAGCAAGTAAAAAATGTGTTAATCCCTGTTGTGTGTAGCCGTGTAGGTCATTGGCATGTTAGTACCACGTACTGCACATCAGGTAATTGCTTAATCTGCTTTTTGTTTTTACGGAACTCAATTAACTCTAGATCAAGCAGACTACGCAACCCAACTACCGATTACTATTACTACTGAGTAGGAGGGTCAACATAGTTAACGGCATAGCACAAGCTTTATGTTACATGCACCATGACTGCAACCCACCTATAGCTCACAGACATTTCCAGCAACGATATTCTACTGAACACCAAGCTGGATGCATCCGTTGCTGACTTTGGTGCAGCTAGAATCATGATTCTCGGCGCTAGCTATACTTCTCATGCTATTCTTAGTCGTCGTTCTTCTTTCCACAAATTTTTCCAAATTAGTTGCATCCAGTTAGATTTTTCCGATCACATCTTTGATTCGCTCACTTAATAGTTGAGCAAAGTATCTGCAGAAAACATCAAGTGGATGGATGCACCAATAACCCAGAATAAACATCAGCATTCTGCACCGGCTTCCATATGCACCCAAGAGGTCTATCTTTTCAAAATTATACATACAAAAAAAAAAAAGGCACGAAGAAAAGAAGGTGAGAGGCATCCACAGTTGTAATTTCAAACCAAACTATACAGCCAAACTACTGGCTTCACAATCTAAAGTTTAAAAGGCAGGGCTCAGCAATCCTCTCACCTCTCAAAAATAATGCACCAGTACCAGTATCGCCTTAACACAAATCCCTTCTCTTTGGTGCAATTGTCTGGTAGGTTTTGGCGATCTGGCAGAATGGCTGTGGCGATATGGTGAGGGGTGTTGTCCGTTTGGCATGGAGAGGCTCCTGATTGCTTGCCCATTCTTTGTTTGTAGTCCCGCCTGCACTCTGACGCCATTTCTGGCATTTGAGTGGATAATCGCGTGATCAGCCAGCATGGCTTGGAAGTGAGATGAGGAAGAAGCCATGTCCTTGAGGTTTGGCATTGGCTTCAAGGCTTGAACAACTTCACTCATCAGAGGTCTGGCCTTTGGGTCAGGACTAAGGCATTGGGCAGCCAACTGAGCAGCCATCTGTGCACCTTTTTTTGAGAAGCAACTTTCAAGGCGGGGATCTATTACTTGATAAAGTTTCCGTTTCTCTCCTAGAAATCGTCTGGCCCATTCTACTAGGTTGTGCTCTCCATTTGGGCCGGTGCTTGTCCATGGATCTTCGGCCAGTCAACATTTCAAATAAAACCACCCCAACGCTGTAGACATCACTTTTTGATGTCAGATGTCCTGGTCCAAAATGGAAGATATCAGATATAGATGTTTTTTTTAAGAAGCCATATGTTAATTCGTGCTGCAAAAAGGACTTCTACAACAATCTAAAGCGAAATATTGATATGGGTACGAGCATGTGATGCTACTCTTCTCAAATTGCTTTTCCCAAATTACGAGGTTACTTTAACCTGTGAGTTGATTACTTGAGAAAACCTCATTTAGGAGTTAAAATTTCGCAATTGTACTACTCGAATTCCAGGGCAGCCAAAGGAGACTAGTTTGAGAAGATGAGGATGCAGCAGTCCTCCGCTTCACGTCTTCTTAACACCTGCCATAACTAATCGACCAGTGCTATTTAAAAAGTTTCCTGAATATGAATGTATTGTACAAGGAATTTCTAATCTTCAGTTTCATACAATATTTTTTCGTTTCTCTATTTTTATTTTTAAGCTAATATGCGACAGAGAAAGCCAGATGAAGTGCCCTAGTCAAAGGTCTCAATGTAATTAACTCTTTTTTTTGATAATTTGAAACACTTTTCTGGCAAACCACTAGAAGTACCCATGGAGTCGATTTATCAAAACTATATTTGTTGCCGTTCTACAGTTAAAACATCCTTTTCATGATCTTATATACTTGCATTGCATAGTTCCAAGGTGTGCCAACTTCGGTGACCATACAGCCAACATGAAACAAAAAAAGAGCTTCAAAATAGGACATCTCACAGAGGCCTATAACTGAGCGTGTGTGTTGATTGGGAGGTGGTTACCATGCACACACACCATACACAGCCATAAACAAATCTTTCTAGTTCTTCTCTTTCAGCTTCTGCATACGAGAAACCATACATAAAAAAATAAACTATTCTCAACCAAATAAATTGAGCATTTGTGCACTGTCTAATTATCTGAATCAATTTTCAATATCTGGCACATTAATTCTTGTTCCTTGAGGCGACCATAGTGTTTAGTTCATCTACTTATCAAATATAAACATTTCATGCTTTCTTTTCCTCTTTCCTTCTTGGCATTTTGTGGAGGGCTCCTTGCAAGAGTGAAACAAGAGCATCAATTGAATCCAAAATAACGATAATAATGGACAGCTTTAGTGTAACAAGAAGGATAAAGCACCTTAAAAAGGAATTTTGACGAGGCATTGTAATAGGAAAACGACAAAAGATGGGAAATCCAGTCCACACCTTCAATTGTCTAACATTTCTACTATTGTGAAGAAAAATTCCCACGACCATAAATAACGAAGCAATGTATATGTCTTAAACACCACAAACACACTCGTTTTGCCAAGAAAGGCTCAAAACTTAAATCTCAATAAAATCACACATTAAACCTTATAGTTTTTGTAGTTCATGTTTTAGAATTCCCCAAACCTACCACCGATGTAGGTTACCATAACAAGCCTAGACAGGGTCATCTGGCCGTAACCAACTTTCCACATGGTGAACCGACCAATTAACTCGGCCTCTCTCATGGAGGCTGTCCTTAAGCCCTTAGCCCTGCTTAGAGACACGAGGGAGATGCTAGGGTTATCAATTTATCATGGTGGCAGAAACTACCAATTTTCGTGTAGGACAAATCTTAAACAAACCCAGAAGTGCAAGAAATAATGGCAATTCATGTCTCAGAGAAGCATCTAGAATGGCATGGAATCAAGATGTGTAGAGGCCCACTACCAATAAAACTGACGACTTACTTCTATTGCACTTCTATGTTGTTACACAAACCAAGCTCAAACATTCTAACAGCAACATTATCCCAATCTATCTATTTGCGATACATAGGACTTTCGAGCTCTCAGATTTGTGAAGATTTGTGACACAGGATTTCTTAGTACATTCTTCATGTGCCACCTAAGCGGCAACTTTTGCTGTGAAAGTCCCCCCCGGCTTAATTGGGCTCTTCAAGCAAATAAAGAGTCCATTTTTTCTTTTCCTGTTAACATGGGAGAGTCCAACCTTGTGATTACTCTTTACAAAAAAATCCTAATAAACTCCTGCCATTGTTGGTCATCTATATCCCCTAGAATTGTATCAGTCTTTTCTTCCGGCCTCATCTTCAGCTAAAGGAAGAGACACACAAACATGTTCATAGGACATTGAGGCATGATGGTTTTATAACTATAAAGTTAACGCATCTTTATTTCGTAGATGTTCAAGCTTGGTCGACCCAGTTTAATTATCTCCCTCAGTATGGCTCTTACCTCATTTGATAAGGTAAGTCTATTGACTATTTCTTAGTCGATGACTGTATGGTAAGATAACTATTACAGGCATTGTTGGCTTCATCACTTACATGTGTTCTTAATAGTTTGGAAGATTTCTTAATGGTTTTTCCAAACAGCATTTAAGTAAACATAGGTTGGTTGGGTAATTGAAGTATTTATAATGGTTCTGTGTAAAAAAGAGTATTTATAAGGAACATAGGTCGACTTAAATGTGAATGTCAAATGTGTAAAAGAAACCTAAATCTTGCAAGATTCATTTAAAATGTTGCTTTGAAACTGGAAAGGAAATCTTTTCTCATATCTAAAATGCCAATAGCAGATGTTGTGTATTTTTTGTAATGGTTAGTAGGCTTTGAATTGATCCAATTTAGTCCATTAATGTAAGGAAAGAATTTTGACTAGGAAGTTGTGCTGCAACTCCTCATATAAATCTGGTTAATGACATCTAATTAGTGACACTTAAAAATACTACTAAGATTTAGCACTATCTGTTTAATTAAAATGTCGGAGATCATAATAAAAACCACTACTTACATGAAAAGTCGTAGCCAGCTATGACTTGGATTAAAGCCAAATTATGTCCTTCGTAATGCTAAGTAGTGGTTTTTATTAACTGGATTTTACTATGCTTTCTTCATGGAACGCTACCACTGTGAATGTTCAAATTTGCCGTAAAATACTGTTGTAATCAAATATCATCCTGACCTTGGATAGAACTCTATTTGCCTGGTTGCTAGCATGAAGGAGTTCCTCTGTTGGATAGAACTCTAGGCAGGGAGCTCAAGAGTTTTGTTTTTATGAGTTTCACATATTACAGAGTACTCTGTTTACTTGGTTGCTAGCGTGAAGGAGTTTTGTCTGGGAAGGAGATTAAAGTTTAATCCTAGCAAGCAAGAATGAGTTCCAAAAATTTAAATGACACTCTTTGTCACTTCTTAAGTCCTACTTTTTAATGGTTATTTACGTGTTATACTTAATCACTTAATGATACAGTTTGTGACATCTTAAATTTGATTGAACTTTTCTGTCAAATGATAGTTGTTCATCCCATGCTAGGGTCGGACCTTTGCCAAATTCAACAATATTTCCCAAAACCGTTTTTCTTTCTTACCAAACTAATTGAAAATGTTATGTAAGTATATTTTCTTTTACCTTTTTGACCTATTTATCTATCAAACTTTTTATGACCATATTTCCTAGCATTGTGTCCGGCTTCTAACAAGTGCTCTTTCGGTAAAATAACTTCGCCAGTATAGGAACAAAAATAATACTTTGACCAATACTACAAATCATAAGAATCTTCTTTTTTATTTCTCTTATTTATTTATTCATTTAATTTATACTTTTAGACTGCTGAGTATATCCCTATACGCGTATTTCTTGTGTAGCTCAATGCAAAAGTAAAATAAATATGAAAGTAGAATAATAACAACTAAACATATATGGTTGATGATGTTCTTATTATGGTGTGACCCCAGTGACACTCCGCTAATCTTGAAAGACACATAAATTCTATTAGGTTATTGGGGGAGCCCCAATAAAGATACCCTCATTTTATTCCGATTGAAATAAAGAAACTAAATCCACACATTAAATCAGAGTATAAAAAAGTACACATGTTTGTAGTAACAATTGTGCACTCAATTTTAGTTAGCACTTGCTTTTTATTTCAAGCCTATAGAGCTACTAGACTTAGGAGGTCAAGTTAGTGACTGAAGAGTGACGTGTAACATCTCACATAGTGTAATAGATGCTAAATATATTTTTGTAGGAATTTTCACCGATTAATGGCATTTTTTCAATTCACTGCTCAAATGCTACTAGCATATTTAGTGCCATTAATTATCGTTATGTGATAATTCAAGCCTCTTGCTACCTAACAAGAGGGAGAAAAAAAAAGAGAAAAAACACTTTTGCTAACAATACCTTGACGAATGCTATCAAGAATTGTAGTACCAACTTCGATTGGCCCCTAGAAACTTGTGTGTGTTTCCTAGATTATGTGAACACACCCAACAACCTGGAATTTGAATAGTCACTAAAAGGGAAACTAACATGTACTATTTTTATATGATATATTAGACAATATTGACGTTTAACACTCATCCTATCTGGGTCTTTTGAAGCTATCATGATAACTACATAATTCAAATTCGTAACCAGAGGCGGTTTTTTTGTGAAGTGCGACATTGAAATAAGGGATTGTACTCGTGGTGGTTAAAGAATAAAGAGTCGATTTGCAGAGATAGTCATGAGTGCTGGTAGTGTGTTTGGGGCCCTAAGGAGATGGCTTGGCGGTTGAAGTTTCATATGTTGATAGTTATTGTCTTAGAGAGCTAATTGATTACGGCATATGGTGGTGGTTAATGGCCTAGTATAGCTTTGTGATTGAAAGCACATGAATATTGATGGTGGCTATGAAGGCACAAATGCTATTTGGACGTTGTTATAGCCTTAGGAACTAATAAGATACAGGATCACGCTGATAATTATTTTTTATATTCCTTATTACATTAGAAGAGTATACGTTAATGCATTGGGTGTAGAGTATTGATGGTGGTTGCGGAGGTGCAGATAGACTGCAAAGTGATTACGAGAGAGAGATATAGAGAGAGAAAAATACAGTTTGTTGATTATCTTCTCTTCCAAAAATTCCAAAAATTCAGGAACTAGCTTGACGTCCGTTACCTTGTGATTACGAGAGAGAGATATAGAGAGAGAAAAATACAGTTTGTTGATTATCTTCTCTTCCAAAAATTCAGGAACTAGCTTGACGTCCGTTACCTTTCTCCAGCCAGTTCCTTCACGTGCGATGAGCATGGCCTTGACGCTGGACCAACCACAAGCTTCCACGTGGAGGGGTAGCAGCTTGACGCTGCTCCTTGGTGTGCAGCAAAAAATTTTCCGTGTAGATATGGCCATTAGTGCAAGAAGGGATGCGATATCGATGCTAAGGAACCAGCAAGAGGGGCGAGAATGATAATGGTCAAGACAATAAACTCAAGGGCCGAAATGGAATAACCATGTAGGTACAAGAGCTAATGTGCACTTCGTCCTTCTTTCCACCACCGAGCATTAATGGTTAACCAAATATTTTGGAGGTCAAATCCCGTTAGTCTATTTTTTCATAATCTTCAACTAAACTCTTAGTCAAAACCTACTAATATGTGTTTCGAGAAGCTTCTTCTTTAGTTAAAACAAATTAGAAAAAAGGAAAACTTGATATGTTGTACAGTATTACAAATATTGAGGTATATCATACAGAAGGAGAAGATTCTTGAAAATAAGACTTAGTACTCAAAAGTATTACACGAATATGACTTAGTACTTAAAAGTATTTTTAAATCATCAAAATTAGAGAATAATTAGGAAATTAATATCAATTATATAGCCTCAAACTCTTATAGAAGTCTCATCCTCTTCTGGATGCACACACAGAGAGAGAGAGAGAGAGAGCGCCAATCCTAATATGACTAAACTTTCAAAAGTACTTTAAAATATTAAAATAACAGGTTACTCCACAAGTGTATTTTTTAACTAAATAATCTCAAATTCGAAAGGTTCACCTCATCAACTGATTAAGTTACTAGGATTTAATTTGATCACTAGAGCTTAAATAAACTTTAAACACAAAAAAGAGTATGTTTCTAATAGTATGAGAACTAAAAATTAAATCGGAAAATAAATGTTATAACTCATAAGTCCGAAACTAAAATCACCTAAGTATATTATATATTATGAAATCAATCAACGATCTACAGTGTATTTGAGAATAAGAATAATCTTCATTGTGTAATTGTTTATATCAATCTCTTGCAAAGTTTGTATAGAACACTATAACTTTTGTGATAAATTTAATTAACAAATAACTGTAGAGTGTCTATATTAGGTAGGGATGGCAATGGGGTGGGTCGGATGCGGATCTTATAAGATCCGCACCCGCCCCGCTACCCTTGAAATCCCACCCCGCCCCTATCGGGTTATATACCCTCAAGTCCATATCCGACCCTGAAATGTTTTAGAAAACCCTTCCCCGCCCCGCCCCGCCATGTCCTTATGCCCTTCGAAATTGGCAGTAGATCACGGCAGTGATCATATACTCAGATGGCAGCAATCACGGTAGCGACGGCAACGACGGATTGTTGATGATCACAGGCGACAACGACGGCTTGGTGTCTGATGGCTCGTTGTTGCGTCAGTCGCAGACGGTGCCTTAGATCAGTAAATGGTCAGTCGCCGACTGTGCAAAGGAGAGGCCGGAAGAGAAGAAGGAGGCGCGACACCTTTGTCGGCATATGAAAATTAGGGTTGGTGCGGCGCCGCGACACCTTTGTTGTCGGCAGAAAGTGAGAGTGTGAGACTTTTGTTGTCGGCAGAGAGTGAGAGTGTGAGACCTTTGTTGTCGGCGGCAGAGAGTGAGAGAGATTGATTGGGAATTAGGGTTGGGGAACGGGGATGATAAGGAGTAAGGACATATTATATAGGTGTGAGATGGACGACTAGGATTAAAGATGAGTAGGGTTAAATACCGGGGCGGAGCGGGGCGGTTTGGACTAAATACCATATTCGCCCCTAACCCGCTGCGAATTTTTTAAAAAAAAACCATACCCGCCCCGTGACCCGGTCAAAGTAAAAAAGACCCGCTCCTATAGGAGCGGGGCGGGACGGGGATTCGCCGGTTGCGGGTCTTATTGCCATCCCTAATATTAGGTCTTAAGTTTGACTATTAACATTTCAAAAGCACTTAAAAACAACAACACAAAATATCAACAACATAAATTATGAAAATCATATGTGAAATTTTAAGATTAATACTTCACAATATTTCACTACTGAACCTCAATATTTCACAATATTACATGTGGTAAGAATATTCATCACTTTATAACCGTTTAACCTAGATCAATCATGTGCAAAACTTTTGAAGAATACTTTAACATTTTTATGATGAACTAAAATAATCATTAGCACTAAAATGAACGCTTATTTTTAAATTGGTTGTGTTAGAAAATCTTCAAAAATATATAAAAACGGATGGTCGAAAAAAGGTCAAACATGACCTTGAAGGAAAATAATTAAACACTCAGATAATGCCACTTTATAAATTAAAGCACCTTTTTCATTTATAAATTCCTTTCAAATTTTATTTCTAAGAAAACAAAATCTCCTCAGACTCAACAATAAGAGCTGATGATCAGTTCATCGTCAAGCTGTAATTGGTCACAGTTGCATGACTTTCGAGTGCTGACCAGTAGTCTCCATTTGCGAAAAATCCCCGGGCAAATGGATCATATGCCAAAACAGCTTGACTTGACTTAAAAACCTCAGGGGGCGACTTCTAAGACGAAAGGAACTTCGCAGCAATTGCCTGAGATGATGATGATGATGATGATAGATGACTTTGCCTTAGACCGCTCATTATAAGAAAGAAACGAGAATGCAAGCTCCATGAACAAGTGCAACTAATTAAGTTTGTTAAACGCGTTTTGTTGCAACTGATTCCCTTCGTTGATGTTTATCATATTTTTCCTTACTCAAGCAGTTTTAGCTGGACAAAGGGAGTGAGTGCATTCCTTCTTCCATCGTTTTGCAGAAACTACTCCAGGGTCTCTCCTCGACTCCCCCGTCACGGTTTCAAATTGGGGGTTTGCAAAATTATAAGCACAGAAGAGCATCTTCGAAAGAGCGGGCAATAACATGTCATCCTCCTTCATTAGGTCTTCTGCACTACTAGCGCTCTTATGGGTGACAGCCGAGGTTGTGTTTGTGTCGGCATCTGCCTCGTCAACGGAGGCGGAAGCTTTGCTTAGCAGCGGCTGGTGGGGGAAAAGGATTACAGTAGACAATTCTTCAAGTCACTGTGTCTGGTATGGCATCACTTGCAATGGGGCACAAAGTGTCATTGCAATTGAGCTCCGGTATTCGTCGTTGCTTGGTTCTGGAGCTGAGCTGGGACAATTGAACTTTTCTTGCTTTCCGAACCTGAGAGTCCTTGATATTAGCTGGTGTGGGATTAGCGGAAGCATCCCACACCAAATTGGTATGCTTTCGAAACTGAAGCGACTTACTCTGGCTTCCAACTATCTTTCAGGTAATCTACCTCTCTCTGTGGCTAATCTCACGCAACTAAGATGGCTTGACCTTTGTGAGAATCATATCAGTGGCTCCATCCCTGCAGAAATAGTGAACCTAAGGAATTTGCTTTCTTTGGACGTCGGATTTAACAACTTTTCTGGTCCAATCCCTTTGTCAATCGGTAATCTAACGGGATTAAATTACATGGACCTCAGTCACAACAACCTCACTGGTCCAGTCCCTTCATCTATTGGTCAACTGACCAATCTCGCTCAATTGTGCCTTGCTTCCAATCACATTGACGGTTCCATCCCGCCCAGCATCGGTAAACTGAGAAATTTGTCCCGGATAGACATGTCAGCAAATCTATTGAATCATGTCATCCCACCCACCATTGGTAGCCTGACAAGCTTGGTTCATCTGGACCTCAGTCACAACTACCTCACTGGTCCAGTTCCCTCATCTATCGGTCAATTGAAAAGTCTCACTAGGTTGAATCTTTGTTCAAATCTTATTCACGGTCCCATCCCAGCCAGCATTGGTAGTTTCAGTAGCCTATATTATCTAAATTTATCTTCAAATCGTTTCAGTGGTCTGATACCTCGTGAACTTGGCCAGCTGCATAAACTTTTCACTGTTGATGTTTCATTTAACCATCTTTCCGGCAATGTACCAGTATTTCAAGATCCTTGCGAACTTGATTATCTAGAACTTTCTGGAAATTTGCTGAGTGGACAGATCCCACTAGAACTAGTGAGATTGTGCAAGTTCTTGGATCACTTGGGATTGAGTAAGAATAATCTGACAGGAACAATACCTCCTGAACTACTACACATAAGATACTTAGGTGTCTCCGACAATAAGTTTAGCTTGTGCCCCAGTTCATCAACTGACTTGTCAGGCAATGCTTTGGAAGGCCCATTGGGTTGTCCCCATGCATCCAAGGAGAACAAGAGGAACAAGTTAATGCACTCATTCCTCATCTTTCTCCCAATTACAATTCTCCTTACCTTCTTAGTGCTTGGTTCTATCATCATTTTCCGATATAAGGCTAAAAGCAACCAAAGTGAGGAGGCAAAAGATACGAGGAATGGTGATATATGCTCCATATGGGACTATGATGGTAGAGTTGCGTATGAGGATATCATCAAAGCAACAAATGATTTTGACATGAGATATTGCATTGGAACCGGTGGTTATGGTAGCGTTTATAAAGCAGAGCTCCCCTGTGGCAAAGTAGTTGCCTTAAAGAAACTTCACAGACAAGAAGCGGCGGAGCCAACTTTCGACAAGAGTTTCAAGAATGAGGTCAAAGTGCTATCCAACATAAGGCACAGAAACATCGTGAAGCTTTATGGGCACTGTTTGCACAACCGATGCATGTTCCTAGTTTATGAATACATGGAAAGGGGAAGCTTATTTTGTGTGCTGAGAGATGATGTTGAGGCTCTAGAACTGGATTGGGGTAAGAGGGTGAACATTGTTAAATCCATTGCACATGCTCTATGTTATATGCATCATGACTGCACTCCGCCTATCCTTCACCGAGACATATCAAGCAATAATATTCTCCTCAACTCGAAGCTGGAGGCGTTTGTTGCCGACTTTGGAGCAGCAAGACTAATAGATCCTAATTCATCCAATCAAACTCTACGTGCAGGGACTTACGGATATATTGCTCCAGGTGAGATTTTCTTCTTTAGCAGTCAAATATCCTTCTAGTCTATATCATTTCAAGTGTGTTCCCGAGAGTTAAGTTTTCTTTCAACTGATGCATTTGTGATATCCATATTCTGTAGAGCTTGCCTACACAATGGCTGTGACAGTAAAATGTGATGTGTATAGCTTCGGAGTGGTTGCACTAGAGACGATAATGGGAAGGCACCCAGGGGAGTTTCTCTCGTCATTGAACTCTTTGTCTGGTCAAGGTATAACGTTGACTGATGTGTTAGACCCACGCCTTTCGCACCCACCGGAAGCGGCGGTTGAACAAGACATTGTACGAGTTGTTAGATTGGCATTGGCATGCGCATCTTTGGATCCAAAAGTTCGGCCAACGATGGAATTTGTATCTCAAGAGTTCTTGTTTGTAAGAAGTCGATAGCCAAACCTACTCGCAATTTCACCATGGCACCAGAGAGAATCAGAAACGTGCTTCGCCTGTTAAACCAAGCGGAGGGCTTTCAACTTTTATCCTAGTTAGAATACTTCTCGATAGAATACAAGGATTGAGGTTTCATTTGGAGAAGGGAAGCGAAAATAGTGTATAATTTCGAATGATTTGAGCTTTGAACTACTTATGTAAGGTCTGTCATATGGTGGTCATAGAATGATGTGGCCTATCTAATAAAAGCATGATAGTTGATATAATAATGGCCTCCCCACTTGAATTTTCAGAATCCATGGAAGAGATGAATACATCTGTGGTGGCCTTGCCGAGTGACTCATGGATAGGAGAAGCAAGAACCGGCGAATTACCACAGAAACAAATTACAGAGCGAAGAAAAGTCATTTTCCAAGTTCCAATTATGCAACAGGCTCTCAAGACCACTTCTCAAAGGCAGCTGAGGCTTTGGGAGGGAAAAACCAATCGAACCGATAGCTTTTGGGAAAAGCTTATCACGTGAACCATATGATGAATATCAACTTTTTTATTATGTGTTCATCACTGTTTTCTACCTAAAGAATGGCATGGCATCTAAGAAGGTCTAAGTTATACCAAAAAATTGAATGAAGTTGGAGGCATAGAGAAACTACGCAATACAAAATTCATGCCTACGACTCACGTTTCTTTCTTTGAACTTTTTCTTCCCCTTGTTTTCCTCTCAAAAAACATTTTCGCATATCATTTGACAAAATTTGTTTCTATATGACAGGGCTGGTGCTGTAATGGCAGCTCAAAAGACGAACACCGAGAATTTTCCAGGTGAATCACATCTTTGATTCACTCACTCAAGTGGATGGATGCACCAATAACCCAGACTAAACATCAGCATTCTGCACGAGCTCCAATCTAACAAAAAGAAATCCATATGCACCCAAGAGATCTATCTTTTCAAAATAATACAAAAAAAGGGGGGAAAGAAAAAAAGCGGGTGAGAGGCATCCACAGTTGTAATTTCAAACCAAACTATACAGCCAAACTACTGGCTTCACGATTCTAAAGTTTTAAGGCAGGGTGTTGTAAACAAATGGATCACTCAAGCTCACACTTTGTTGCACTCAAACTCATACACTCACTTATATGAGGAGGACATGGAGAAAACTTGAAGAGAACACATAATATACCTTAAAAAATTTATCTCATAGTTCTTCCTCTTCTTTCACTTGCATCATCTTACACATTTTTATAATACTTCTAAGTAACTCCTAGACATGTAATAAATATACCACTAACCCACTATTTCAACAATATAATAGTCACTACTTCCACTAACACATAACAATAATGCACTTGTAACTTATGCACCCACTATGACATAACTTAATAACCCACTAACATGTCACATTAATCACCACTCTAAAAAACTAAATCAAGTTTATTTTCCAACAGGGCTAAGCAATCCTCTCACCTTTCAAAAATAATGCACCAGTACCAGTATTGCTTTAAGACAAACTCCTTCTCTTTGACAAGTAAGAAATGAGAAATGGGTTAAAAGGGGCATAACCTCAATGGTGCAATTGTCTGGTAGGTTTTGGCGATCTGGCAGAATGGCTGTGGCGATATGGTGAGGGGTGTGGGCCATTTGGCATGGAGAGGCTCCTGATTGCTTGCCCATTCTTTGTTTGTAGTCCTGCCTGCACTCTGACGCCATTTCTGGCATTTGAGTGGATAACCGCGTGATCAGCCAGCATGGCTTGGAAGTGAGATGAGGAAGAAGCCATGTCCTTGAGGTTTGGCAGAGGCTTCAAGGCTTCAACAACTTCACTCATCAGAGGTTTGGCCTTTGGGTCACGACTAAGGCATTGGGCAGCCAACTGAGCAGCCCTCTGTGCACCTTTTATTGAGAAGCAACCTTCAAGGCGGGGATCTATTAGTTGATAGAGTCTCCGTCTCTCTCCTAGAAATCGTCTCTCCCATTCTACTAGGTTGTGCTCTCCGTTTGGCCGGTGCTTGTCCATGGATCTTCGGCCAGTCAACATTTCAAGTAAAACCACCCCAAAGCTGTAGACGTCACTTTTGATGTCAGATGTCCTGGTACAAAACGGAAGATATCAGATATATGTGGTTTCTCTAAGAAGGCATATGTTGATTCGTGCTGCAAAAAGGACTTCTACAAACAAGTAAACTAAAATATTCATATGGGTCTGGGAATGTGATGCTACTCTTCTCAAATTGCTTCTTCCAAATTATGAGGTTAACTTTAACATGTGAGCTGGTTACTTAAGAACCCTCATTAAGGAGTTAAAATTCAGAAGTGTACTACTCGAATTCCAGGGCAGCCAAAGGATGAGGACCAGTTTGAGAAGCTGAGGATGCAGCAGTCCTCCGCTTCACGTGTTCTTAGGTAACTAATCGACGAGTACTATTTAGAAAGTTTCCTGAATATGAACTCTATGTACAAGTAAATTCTAATCTTCAATTTCACACTATTTTTTCGTTTCTCTGTTTTTTTTTTGATAATTTCAAACAATTTTCTGGCTAACCACTAGAAGTACCCATGGAGTCGATTTTTCAAAACTACACTTGTTGCCGTACTACAGTTAAAACATCATTTTCATGTTCTTATATACTTGCAAAGTTTCGAGGTGTGCCAACTTCAGTGACCGTACAGGTCTACATGAAACCAAAAAAGAGCCACAAAAAAAGACATCTAGAGGAGGCCTATAACTCAGTGTGCATGTGTTGGTTCGGGGGTGGTTACCACGCGCACACACCATACACAGACCATAAACAAATTTATCTAATTCTTCTATGTCGGCTTCTGCATACGAGATACCATACATCTAAAAATAAACTTTTATCAAGAAGTTAGAAAGTTTGGTTTGACACGCCACAACCCTTTAAATTGAGTGTTTGGGCAATATCTAATTATCTAAATCAATTTTCAAATTTTAATTCATGTTCCTTATCAAAAATAAAAATTCCATGCTTCATTTTCCTCTTTCCTTCTTGGTATTTTCTAGGGGGATCCTTGCAAGAGTGAAACAAGAGCATCAATTGAATCCCAAATAACAACAATGATGGACAACTTTAGTGTAACAAGAAGGATAAAGGCCCATAAAAAGGAATTTTGAGAGGCGTTGTAATAGGAAAACGAGAAAAGATGGGAAATCCAGTTCACAACTCAAATCGACAAACGTAAACCAGGAAAGCGTTTTAGGTGGAGCCAATATAAATTTAAGGAAAGTGTTTTACAACGTGCCTCGAAGCTAATTCTTCTTTCAGTCACAAAACCATACCATATTACCACCAACAATTGGTGTACTTCTTGCTAGAATACAAGGATTGACGTTTCTTTTAGAAAAGGTAAGTTAAAATACTGTAGACTTTCTTGTCATATGGTGGTTGTAGACTGATGTGGCCTATCCAATAAAAGCACGATCTTTGATATAATAATGGCCTCCCACTTGACTTTCCAGAATCCGTGAAAGAAAAGACATCCGTGGTAGCCTTGCCGAGTGACTCATTGATAGGAGAAGCAAGAACCGAATTACCAAAGAAACAAATTACGGAGCAAAGAATTTATTTTCAAAGCTCCAACTACGCAACATGCTCTAAGGCAGCTGAGGCTTTGGAAGGGAAAAATTTTCCAATCGAATCGATAACTTCGGTAAAAGCTTATCACGTGAACGTATGATGAATATTAACTCTTCCACTAAAGAATGGCTTGGCATCTTAGAAGGTCTTAGGTCGTACCAAAAAACAATAAAAAAAAAAATTTGTTGATGGTAGAGAGAAACTATGCAATACAAATTCATGCATATGGACCTCAAGCAAAGGGCTCCTAGGATAGAAGATCTGCACAGGAGACCCAAAATAAACTTCTCTGGAAAGAGGAATGCATTCATTCTCCACTCAACTCGAGTAGGGTTCTTGAGCTCCAATCAAGCATGCTAGTAGCATGGTAGTAGAATTAACAGAAATTGCACCGTCAGTTAATTGAATTACATAAGCATGGCCTCCACCTCAAACAGTCTAGCACTACTCGTTGTCTTATGGGCGCAGCTAATTGTGGTTTGGAAGGAACGTTGAATAATTCATCAATACTTCCTTCGTCATCATCAACAGAGGTGGAAGCTCTACCCGATAACAGCCAAAGGGGATGGTGGGGTGAAGTTGTTATTACACCAGCGTGGGCATTGATGGTGCTCACTTTCCGTAAAGAATGATGGCATTCACTTTCCCCAAAGGATGAAGAGCACACAAATGCTGACGATGCCCATACTAGAGAGAAAACCTGCTGTAGTAACTACTGTGAGCAGTATCTGCCTAATTTTGAAGAACTAATACTGTCTTTGCCGTCTACTTAATTATTCAGTGTCTGGACTGTGGAAGGAGCATTCACCATTATCTGGAAGTAGCCTAAATAGTCCCATTAAATCTAATCACAGAAGGTGACTTAAGCTAGTTCATAGTCAGAAATACAGATATTTGGTCTCTTTCTTTAATCAGTAAGTAAAAAACGTGTTAATCCCTGTTCTGTGCAGGTCATTGGCATATAGTACCACTGCACCTCAGGAAATTGCTTAATCTGCTTTTTTTTTTTGCGATCAAGCAGACTATGCAACCCAACTACCAACAGTTAAAGGCATAGCACAAGCTTTATCTTACATGCACCATGACTGCAACCCATCTATAGTTCACAGACATTTCCAGCAACAATAATCTACTGAACTCCAAGCCGGATGCATCCGTTGCCGAGTTTGGTGCAGCTAGAATCATGATTCTCGGTGCTGACTATACTTCTCATGCTATTCTTAGTCGTCGTTCTTCTTTCCACAAAATTTCCCAAATTAGTTGCATCAAGTTAGATTCTTTTAAGTGAGTTTAGCACCTTCTCCAAGTTCAAACCCAAAAAGGAATCCCAAAACATACAGATCTTATTATTATTACAAAAACGTAACTTGCTGATTGTACATTCTTGCTTTTGCAGAACTTGCCGGTGACTGAAGACACTTACGTCTACAGCTTTGGGGTGGTGGCACAGGAAACGATTATGAGGAGGCATCCAGGAGGACCAAGTTCTACATAAATGTTATCGAATTAAAGAAATATAGTGTTGCATGATGTGCTCGACCCCTGACTCTCATATCACCTAACCAACAAATTTAACAGGAGGTGGTCCTGGTTGTCACATTGGCGTTCGCATGCATGTGCAGAGCCAAAATCACGGCCAACAATGCAACAACTATTGCAAGAGCTTCTCAGTTGCAGGATGCCGCTACCCAACCCTTCTCTTCCTCGCCTCCACTAAATCTGTGCTACCAAGTCAAGAAAAATGTCTGCTGTCGAAAATCTAAGTGAAAAATCATCACAGGCAGATGGGCATATAACTGTGGCGATGAGGGTGGGGGTTTAGAAAACATCGAGTTTGCAATACCCCACGCTTCTTTCTTTGAACTTTTTTTTCCCGGTACCTTCAAACCCATGTTTTCCTCTCCAAAAGAACATTTTCTAGCATATCATTTGACAAAATTTGTTTCTATATGACAGGGCTGGTGCTGTAATGGTAGCTCAAAAGATCAACACCGAGAATTTTCCAGGTGAATCACATCTTTGATTCACTCACTAGATACTTGAGCAAAGTATCTGTAGAAGACATCAAGTGGATGGATGCACCAATAACCCAGACTAAACATCAGCATTCTGCACGGGCTCCAATCTCGAAAATCCATATGCACCCAAGAGATCTATCTTTTCAAAATAATACACAAAAAGAAAAAAAAAAGGAAAGAGAAAAAGCGGGTGAGAGGCATCCACAGTTGTGATTTCAAACCAAACTATACAGCCAAACTATTGGCTTCACGATTCTAAAGTTTAAGGCAGGATCAGCAATCCTCTCACCTCTAAAAAATAATGCACCAGTACCAGCATTGCTTTAAGACAAATCCCTTCTCTTTGACAAGTAAGAAATGAGAAATGGGTTAAAAGGGGCATAACCTCAATGGTGCAATTGTCTGGTAGGTTTTGGCGATCTGGCAGAATGGCTGTGGCGATATGGTGAGGGAGAGGCTCCTGATTGCTTGCCCATTCTTTGTTTGTAGTCCTGCCTGCACTCTGATGCCATTTCTGGCATTTGAGTGGATAACCGCGTGATCAACCAGCATGGCTTGGAAGTGAGATGAGGAAGAAGCCATGTCCTTGAGGTTTGGCAGAGGCTTCAAGGCTTCAACAACTTCACTCATCAGAGGTCTGGCCTTTGGGTCACGACTAAGGCATTGGGCAGCCAACTGAGCAACCCTCTGTGCACCTTTTATTGAGAAGCAACTTTCAAGGCGGGGATCTATTAGTTGATAGAGTCTCTGTCTCTCTCCTAGAAATCGTCTCGCCCATTCTACTAGGTTGTGCTCTCCGTTTGGCCAGTGCTTGTCCATGGATCTTCGGCCAGTCAACATTTCAAGTAAAACCACCCCAAAGCTGTAGACGTCACTTTTTTATGTCAGATGTCCTGGTACAAAACGGAAGGTATCAGATATATATGGTTTCTCTAAGAAGGCATATGTTGATTCGTGCTGCAAAAAGGACTTCTACAGACAAGTAAAGTGAAATATTCATATGGGTCCAGGAATGTGATGCTACTCTTCTCAAATTGCTTCCCCCAAATTATGAGGTAAACTACAACCTGTGAGCTGGTTACTTGAGAACCCCTCATTTAGGAGTTAAAATTCCGGGAGTGCAATACTCGAATTCCAGGGCAGCCAAAGGATGAGGACCAGCTTGAGGAGCTGAGGATGCAGCAGTCCTCCGCTTCACGTGTTCTTAACACCTGTGATAACTAATCGACCAGTACTATTTGAAAAGTTTCCTGAATATGAACTTTATGTACGAGTAAATTCTAATCTTCAATTTCATCTCTCTCTCTCTCTCTCTATCTATCTATAATTTCAAACACTTTTCTGGCAATCCACTAGAAGTGCCCATGGAGTCGATTTATCAAAACTATACTTGTTGCCGTTCTACGGTTAAAACATCGTTTTCATGTACTTATATACTTGCAAAGTTCCAAGGTGTGCCAACTTCAGTGACCATACAGCCAACATGAAACAAAAAAAGAACTACAGAAAAGGACATCTCGCGGAGGCCTATAACTCAGCGTGTGTACGGTTGGGGGGTGGTTACCACGCACACACCCCATACACAAACCATAAACAAATCTATCTAGTTCTTCTCTTTCGGCTTCTGCATATGAGAAGCCATACATATAAAAATAAACTACTCTTGAGAAGTTAGAAGTTATGTTTGACACGCCACAACCCTTTAAATTGAGTGTTTGGGCAATATCTAATTATCTAAATCAATTTTCAAAATCTGGCACATTAATTCATGTTCCTTGAGGCAGCTATAGTGTTTAGTTCATCTACTTATCAAAAATAAAAATTCCATGCTTCCTCTTCCTCTTTCCTTCTTGGTATTTTCTAAGGGGGGTCCTTGCAAGAGAGAAACAAGAGCATCAATTGAATCCAAAATAACAACAATGATGGACAGCTTTAGTGTAACAAGAAGGATAAAAGCCCTTAAAAAGGAATTTTGATGAGGCCTTTTAATAGGAAATGAAAAAAGATGGGAAACCAGTCCACAACTCAAATTGCCTAACATAAACCAGGAAAGAAATTTGCTACACTGCCATTAGCCACCTCACATACAAGAGCGATACAACTATGCTGATTAAGCAAACAGGGGCACAGATGACAATATGTAATATGGGAGATACTACTTAATGATCCTGACCTGTCATCACATATGCTGGGGCTGCATTGCCATATGTTCCCATCACAAAAGTAGAAACATGGGTATTATCTCCATCCAGACTGTCTTTGGCAAGTCGAAAATCAGAAAGCTTGGCATTGTAGTCCTGGAATAGAATTTTAGAAAGCATAATTAATTTATGGATAAATGCAAAATGGTCATTTGGTTTAGAAGATTTTAGCCACATCGTCCAATAGGATATTAGAGGTCATAAAATCTCGGTATATTGCTGGCCTTTCAGCTTCCTCATGAAGAAAGGCAAGACCTTTGCAGCAGCAAGTGCAACTTTCATTCTGATAGACCAAGGAAGAGGCAAAGACCCTGCCGCATGGGACATAATTGTTACCAAGATAAAACCAGCAATTGATATCGGCATGCATATCCAGCAGAACATTCGTTGGTAGCATAGTGGGATTCCAGACTTATGGGTTATGACACAGAAAAGAAGAAGAGTAGAATGCAAATGCACAAACTCCTAAGCAAAAGACAGGAAGGGAGGGGGTCCCCCCCGGGGAGGGAGAAGGGGGGGGGGGGGGTGCAGTTTGGAAGCAAACAACAAACACAACTGACATTGTCTGACAGTAGCATCCTCAGAAGGCAAAAGATAACAGGTTCTGTAAACAAGTAACACTCAAACTGATCAACACGGCATAAACCTCTTATGTTAGCCCTTCACTAGAAGCACCTGGCCAAAAATGGGGAAGAAGGAAATCTGCTGAGATCTTATTCCACCCACAAAGGACTTTGATCTGAGCTTGATTCTCGATTAACATCGCCTTCAACAAGGATGGATTCAATCATACATCCACGAGGCATGGGTTTTCTTCTCTGTGTGTGTGGATGGGTCTGGAAGGGGGCCCGCGGGGGGTGGGGGGGCGGGGGGATATGGAATAGGGGTTCAATTTTCTTCCACTCTGACCTATCAAACTCAGGTTTCAAGTCCTTTATAACTACTCTTTTCCATAAATTCTGGGATACTTCTACCTATGTACATTGTGTCCTTTCACCAGCTTCTGTTCAATGCCTTTGCATGTACTCTTACGATTCTGCCAACAATGTTAACTTGTCTTCTGATACTAAGTAATGTAGGAAAAACCATGGAAAGCCATCTACATGCTTTTATTAGGACAGGATCTTGCTGCCCGGCCTATGCCTTCCTAACAAACAGCAATACACCCTCCTGCAAATCACAGGATTAATAGTTAAAAATTTTGCTGTCATGTAGTCAAAGGCACAGGAAGGGGGGGAAAACGGATAACAACCGTTTTATTTATTTATAATATTTTTATATGTAAATTATTTAATCATGGCATATATCTTTGTTTTAGCATGTATGAATATATAGATACATATGTTCACTTACATAGATGTGTGTGTGTGTGTAGCTTGAATTGTATACTTCTTGTGCATATCGTCTCTTTTATGGAATAGCCTTTAGGTTCTCCATATTTTAAAGAAAAGTTATCAGTAAACCAACTAGTCAACTACGCGGTGTAACTTCAATACAACCCTTTCACCATTCTGGCAGTATTGGCTGGCCTGCTCTACTTTACCAATAGTTTCCAGGTGCCAACAGCTTGGATCTCTAACCCATCATATGATCACTTAAAAGAATCTATAGTAAACCTCCTGCAAGCGTTCAAAGTGATATCTTTATTACTTTTCCGTATGAGAACAAGAATCATATGTAACAAGTTACAACTTTGACACCGAAAGTTAGCTTTGTATCACTCTCATACTTGAAACAATATGTTACAGCGGGATTTCCCCTAGCCAACCTTGGAACTGCAGAAAACACATGCTAACATACTTGAAACTCGTAGAAGAACAGCACCACACTTCATTGGCATGCCATATGTATATGTATGCTGTATGCATAAGAACACATCCTTGCCTAATGCTGGGATGCGCCCCTATACCCCGACCCACCTTGGACCATCAACCCTGGCCACGTGGATGGTCTGAGATGATTTGCTCTCAAGACCCAAAAGCTAGTGTGCAACAATCACCAAATTGTCCCTCAGCAGATCTTCAAAGGCGGAAGGCATTTTTTTAGTAATAGACAGTGCACCAGATAGTCTGGCACACTGTCTAAACTTCGTGGTCAATGCAAGAGTTTCCTATCGACTACACATCCGCTTGATTATTGCATATTAGCTTAGTTCTCTTATTACCACACGCAAGAGCAATAAGCACAAGAAGACAGTATGATGGCGAAAAGCTATCAAACCCTATAAACTCTCTCTTTTTTCTCATTGCTTGGTTTTCTATGGATACCCAAAAACTAATCAAAGTCTTTCAAAGCTTAGTTCTCACTCTGCTCTGAATATCCACGAGGTTAAAGTTTTGCAGGAAAACATAATAACTGTCGACCCACAAAATTAATGACTAACCTAGATAAATGTCCTTATGTCCGATGTAAGACAGAAAAAAACATTGATCTAATTCAATCGGAAGGCCTACGAAAATTGAATATGCGCAGTGAAAGGGAAAATAGAATTGGTTTACTATGATAAAGTAAATATCTCAACCAGCCATGACTTAATTTTTGACCAAAAATAAAAAAGAAGATAACGACTGATCTAGAACAGCACAGATTTACCTTGATACAGACATTGCCGGTGCAATTGATGCGCTGGATCTTGCCGGGGACAAGCATGGATTTGAACTTGGCAGGGAGATCGGGCGCCCTGTGCGGGATGTGAAGATCCCCTATTGCTAACACCAACACCATTCTTTGCTAATTTTAGTACTCAGGTACCGCCGAAATCTTGCCGCCCTGCGCCCTTGATTGTCATGAGGTAGTACATGTAAAGGATCGGAGCCGAGACAAGCTTAAGGTTGTTTAAACCTTGGTTCATAAGGCTTGGCGAGCTTTCAAATTCGATCCAAATTTTGCTTGTTTATTACTTGAAACGAGATTGAACTTGAGTAATTCAATACTTTATACTCCGTAATATACAACAAGTCACTTATCTGGGCAGGGTTAGCGTATTTTCAAACTGTGATCAAGTTTAGCTCCTTTCTCTCACTAACCGATCTTTAACGAGCCTCCGAACGAACAATCATGAGCCCAAGAGAAGATATGCCTTGCATTTAGATGAAATGCATCAACTATGTTGTGTTGGAATTTATCATTCTAATTTGCATTTGCACGTAGGTGTTGGGAATTGGATGGAAATTAGATCACAAGTAAATAATTTGCGGCATGTAGTCGCTTTCTCTAAAGTTATATTTGTCCTCTCTTAAAATTTAGGCCCCATTACGCTTATCATATTTGTTTTCTGTTTTCATTTTCATAATTTTCATATTCAATTTGAAAATCCGTTCTTGTACTCTTATCATTTTCACAAAAGGAAATTTAGCTATTTTTTCTTATATTGGGTTAAGTTTGAGTGAAAAAAGCTGAAAACACCTTTTAGGTGTTTTCAGTTTGGGGAAAGTAGGGAATGACCCCATCTACTATACACGTTGTACGATTTGTCCCCCTCTACTTCAAACTTAAGCACTAAACCCCCCCACAATTTAAGAAAATGGGCACCTTAGACGGATCCGTTAAAAATAGCGTGAAATGACCAAAATACCCTTATTTATTTATTAGCTAATGACCCCCTGTACTATACACGGTGTGCAATTTTCCCCCCTCAAATTTAAATTACAATTTTTACCCATGACCCTCCTCCTCTAGTCAACCCCGCTACAATTGGTGATTCACTGAGTACAACCACTTTACTGAGCACAAGTGGTCTTTTTCTCCGACCACCAATTGGTGATTCACTGAGTACAACCACTTTACTGAGCACAAGTGGGCTTTTTCCCCGACCACCAGGGAGTTACAAAAAAAAAAAAAAGAATCGCGATTGCCGTTAGGATTAGCAACTAATTTGCAAATTAAGCTTTTGAAATCCTAAAATTAGAGGATTTGAAACCTTGATTTAAAAATTAGGGTTTTGAAACCTTAAAATTAGGGTTTCTCTTCTCCTTCTCCAGATCTGATCCCGCCGCCGGTAGCCCAAGCGTCCTCCTCACCCCACGCCGCCGGCAGCCTTTCTCAGCCCACCATCCAGCAGACTCACCCCACCCCACCACGCCGGCAAGGCCCTTGGCAAACCCGCCCCACCGCCGGCAAGCCCCTTGGCAAACCCACCTCACCACGCCGGCAAGCCATTTGGCAAACCCACACCGCCGATTTCAATTCAATTCAAATTTTCATCAATGCCGTGGAAGGGGAAGGGGGAGGGCGGTCGCGGCGACGGGGAAGGGGAAGGGCGGTCGTTGCGACAGGGAAGGGGAAGAGGGAGGGTGGTGCGGCGACAGGGAAGAGGGAGGCAGACGGGGAGACGAAGGGGTGCGGTGGTCGGGGGAGTTGACAGAATTGGGTTGGGGGAATAGGGGGGTTGGGTGGCTGGGGGGGGGGGGGGGGGTGGTTAGAATTAGGGTTTTTTTTCTGATTTTCTTTTCTAAAAGGGAAAAGTAGGGAATGACCTCCTCTACTATACACGTTGTGCGATTTGCCCCCTTTCTAAAAAGAGACAATGGGCAAAAATGTCATTTACAAAAAAAAATCGTTAGTCAACGCGCGTGTTGACCACGCGCTGTTATATTTAACGGTTTCCGTCTAAAGTGCCCATTTTCTTAAACTGTGGGGGGGTTTAGTGCTTAAGTTTGAAGTAGAGGGGGGCAAATCGCACAACGTGTATAGTAGAGGGGGTCATTCCCTACTTTCCCCTTTCAGTTTTTTGTTACTATTTGAGTAATTTTATCCAAAACGAAAACAGAAAATGATAAAAGTACGCAAAAAAAGAATCTTTTTCATCATCATTGCTAAAAACATAAAACGAATATAGTAAGCGTACGGGACCTTAATTTGCTGATAAGTTAAAAGTAAAAAAAATTTTAGGATACGACAAAGTCTTCATAAAAATTTACAAACGGCAAATACAAAAATTCTCATTGAAATTGTCTTTGAAATAGTGCAAGTCATGATTACAGAGGTTTTACGTGAAAAGAAAATGTTTGAAGATTACAAGTCTTTTGGAAGAATAAATTCAACTTGTGTTTATAAAACCTGAAATGGCATCTTTGGACGATCACAAAAGCTAAGGAAAAAACTGTTACAACAAGTTAAAAAAAATAATATTGAAATAAATCATGAGTCAAATTAAAATGAGTTGTTATATCGCAAATTTCTAACTTCTAAGTGCACCTAAACTCGCGCATTCGTACGCAGGTGACATGGAGGCTACCACATTATAACATTCTCCTAAAAAATTCTTTCAAAATTTAATCAAACTTCTCGGACTAACGAGTTCTTTTGGTGCAACGACTGACGAGTTCTGACTACTAGTAGTAGTCTCCATTTTCCAAAATTCCCCGGGCCAAAACAGCTTGACTTGACTTGACTTAAAAACTGCGGGAAACGCCTTCTAGACAAATAGGAACTTCGCGCGGCAATTGCCTGAGATGAAGACACAACACTTAATTTGTCTTAGACCGCTTATTATAAGAAAGAAACGAGAATGCAAGCTCCATGAACAAGTGCAACTAATTAAGTTTGTTAAACGCGTTTTGTTGCAACTAATTCCCTTCGTTGATGTTTATCATATTTTTCCTTACTCAAGCTGCTTTTGCTGGACAAAGGTTAAGGGAGTGAGTGCATTCCTTCTTCCATCGTTTTGCAGAAACTACTCCTGGGTCTCTGCTCGACTTCCCCTTGGGGGTTTATAGAATTATAAGCACAGAACAGCTTCTTCGAAAGAGCGGGCAATAACATGTCATCCTCCTTGATTACCTCTTCTGCACTACTCGCGCTCTTATGGGTGACAGCCGAAGTTGTGTTTGTGTCGGCATCTGCCTCGTCAACGGAGGCGGAAGCTTTGCTTAGCAGCGGCTGGTGGGGGAAAAGGATTACAGTAGACAATTCTACAGATCACTGTCACTGGTATGGCATCACTTGCAACGAGGCAAAAAGTGTCATTGCAATTCACCTCGGTTATTCGTCGTTGCTAATTTATGGAACTGAGCTGGGAAACTTGAACTTCTCTTCCTTTCCGAACCTGAGAGTCCTTGATCTTAGCGACTGTGGGATTAGAGGAAGCATCCCAAACCAAATTGGTAAGCTTTCGAAACTGGAGCAACTTACCCTGCCTTACAACTATCTTTCAGGCATTCTACCTGTCTCTCTGGCTAATCTCACGCAACTAACATGGCTTGACCTTTGTGAGAATCATATCAGTGGCTCCATACCTATAGAAATACGATATTTGAAGCACCTAACTTCTTTGAACTTGTCGCAGAACCAACTGAATGGCTCCATCCGTGCAGAAACAATGAACCTAAGGAATTTGCTTTCTTTGGACCTCGGAGCTAACTACTTTTCTGGTCCAATCCCTTCGTCAATAGGTAACCTAACGGGATTAGTTGAGATGGACCTTCAAAACAACCACCTCACTGGTCCAGTCCCTTCATCTATTGGTCAACTGACCAATCTCTCTGTCTTGCACCTTGGTTTAAATCATATCGACGGTTCCATCCCACCGACCATTGGTAGTCTGACAAGCTTGGTTGATCTGGACCTCAGCCACAACAACCTCACTGGTCCAGTTCCCTCATCTATTGGTCAATTGAAAAATCTCACTCGGTTGAGCCTTTGTTCAAATCTTATTGACGGTCCCATCCCGCCCAGCATTGGTAAGCTGAGAAATGTATACTCGATAGCCATGTCATCAAATCTGTTCAATCATATCATCCCACCGACCATTGGTAGTCTGACAAGCTTGGTTGATCTGGACCTCAGCCACAACAACCTCACTGGTCCAGTCCCTTCATCTATTGGTCAACTGACCAATCTAGAGGCCTTGCACCTTGGTTCAAATCATATCGACGGTTCCATCCCACCGACCATTGGTAGTCTGACAAGCTTGGTTGATCTGGACCTCAGTCACAACTACCTCGTTGGTCCAGTTCCCTCATCTATCGGTCAATTGAAAAGTCTCACTAGGTTGAATCTTTGTTCAAATCTTATTCACGGTCCCATCCCAGCCAGCATTGGTAGTTTGAGTAGCCTAAATTATCTCAACCTTTCTTCAAATCGTTTTAGTGGTCTGATACCCCGTGAACTTGGCCAGCTGCATGACCTTTTGACTGTTGATGCTTCATTAAACCATCTTTCCGGCGATGTACCAGTATTTCAACGTCCTTGCAGTCTTCGTCATCTGGAACTTTCTGGAAATTTGCTGAGTGGACAAATCCCAGGAGAACTAGTGAAATTGTGCGAGTCGTTGGATCACGTGGGATTGAGTAAGAATAATCTGACCGGAACAATAGCTCCTGAACTACTACACATAAGTTACTTAGATGTCTCCGACAATAAGTTTATCTTGTGCCCCAATTCATCAATTGACTTGTCAGGCAATGCTTTGGAATTCCCATTGGGTTGTCCCCATGCATCTAAGGAGAACAAGAGGAATAAGTTAATGCACTCATTCCTCATCTTTCTCCCAATCACCATTCTCCTTACCTTCTTACTGCTTGGTTCTATCATCATTTTCCGATATAAGGCTAAAAGCAACCAAAGTGAGGAGGCAAAAGATACGAGGAATGGTGATATATGCTCCATATGGGACTATGATGGTAGAGTTGCGTATGAGGATATCATCAAAGCAACAAATGATTTTGACATGAGATATTGCATTGGAACCGGTGGTTATGGTAGCGTTTATAAAGCAGAGCTCCCCTGTGGCAAAGTAGTTGCTTTAAAGAAACTTCACAGACAAGAAGCGGCGGAGCCAACTTTCGACAAGAGTTTCAAGAATGAGGTCAAAGTGCTATCCAACATAAGGCACAGAAACATCGTGAAGCTTTATGGGCACTGTTTGCACAACCGATGCATGTTCCTAGTTTATGAATACATGGAAAGGGGAAGCTTATTTTGTGTGCTGAGAGATGATGTTGAGGCTCTAGAACTGGATTGGGGTAAGAGGGTGAACATTGTTAAATCCATTGCACATGCTCTATGTTATCTGCATCATGACTGCACTCCGCCTATCCTTCACCGAGACATATCAAGCAATAATATTCTCCTCAACTCGAAGCTCGAGGCGTTTGTTGCCGACTTTGGAGCAGCAAGACTAATAGATCCTAATTCATCCAATCAAACTCTACGTGCAGGGACTTACGGATATATTGCTCCAGGTGAGATTTTCTTCTTTAGCAGTCAAATATCCTTCTAGTCTATATCATTTCAAGTGTGTTCCCGAGAGTTAAGTTTTCTTTCAACTGATGCATTTGTGATATCCATATTCTGTAGAGCTTGCCTACACAATGGCTGTGACAGTAAAATGTGATGTGTATAGCTTCGGAGTGGTTGCACTAGAGACGATAATGGGAAGGCACCCAGGGGAGTTCCTCTCGTCATTGAAGTCTTTGTCTGGTCAAGGTATAACATTGACTGATGTGTTAGACCCACGCCTTTCGCACCCACCGGATGCGGCGGTTGAACAAGACATTGTACGAGTTGTTAGATTGGCATTGGCATGCGTATCTTCGGATCCAAAAGTTCGGCCAACGATGGAATTTGTATCTCAAGAGTTCTTGTTTGTAAGAAGTCAATAGCCAAACCTACTCGTAATTTCACCATGGCACCAGAGAGAATCAGAAACGTGTTTCGCCTGATGAACCAAGTGGAGGGCTTTCAACTTTTATCCTAGTTAGAATACTTCTCGATAGAATACAAGGATTGAGGTTTCATTTAGAGAAGGGAAGCGAAAATAGTGTATAATTTCGAATGATTTGAGCTTTAAACTACTTATGTAAGGTCTGTCATATGGTGGTCATAGAATGATGTGACCTATCTAATAAAAGCATGATAGTTGATATAATAATGGCCTCCCCACTTGAATTTTCAAAATCCATGGAAGAGATGAATACATCTGTGGTGGCCTTGCCGAGTGACTCATGGATAGGAGAAGCAAGAACCGAATTACCACATAAACAAATTACAGAGCGAAGAAAAGTCATTTTCCAACTTCCAATTATGCAACAGGCTCTCAAGACCACTGCTCAAAGGCAGCTGGGGCTTTGGGAGGGAAAAACCAATCGAACTGATATGATGAATATCAACTTTTTGATTATGTGTTCATCACTGATTTCTACCTAAAGAATGGCATGGCATCTTAGAAGGTCTAAGTTATACCAAAAAAATTGAATGAAGTTGGAGGCATAGAGAAACTACGCAATACAAATTCATGCCTACGACTCACGTTTCTTTCTTTGAACTTTTTCTTCCCCTTGTTTTCCTCTCAAAAAGAACATTTTCGCGTATCATTTGACAAAATTTGTACCTATAAGATAGGGCTGGTGCTGTAATGGCAGCTCAAAAGACGAACACCGAGAATTTTCCAGGTGAATCACATCTTTGATTCACTAACTCAATAGTTGAGCAAAGTATCTGTAGAAAACATCAAGTGGATGGGTGCTCTAAACATCAGCATTCTGCACGGGCTCCAATCTTACAAAAAGAAATCCATATGCACCCAAGAGATCTATCTTTTCAAAATAATACAAAAAAAGGGGGGAAAGAAAAAAAGCGGGTGAGGCATCCACAGTTGTAATTTCAAACCAAACTATACAGCCAAACTACTGGCTTCACGATTCTAAAGTTTTAAGGCAGGGCTAAGCAATCCTCTCACCTTTCAAAAATAATGCACCAGTACCAGTATTGCTTTAAGACAAACTCCTTCTCTTTGACAAGTAAGAAATGAGAAATGGGTTAAAAGGGGCATAACCTCAATGGTGCAATTGTCTGGTAGGTTTTGGCGATCTGGCAGAATGGCTGTGGCGATATGGTGAGGGGTGTGGGCCATTTGGCATGGAGAGGCTCCTGATTGCTTGCCCATTCTTTGTTTGTAGTCCTGCCTGCACTCTGACGCCATTTCTGGCATTTGAGTGGATAACCGCGTGATCAGCCAGCATGGCTTGGAAGTGAGATGAGGAAGAAGCCATGTCCTTGAGGTTTGGCAGAGGCTTCAAGGCTTCAACAACTTCACTCATCAGAGGTCTGGCCTTTGGGTCACGACTAAGGCATTGGGCAGCCAACTGAGCAGCCCTCTGTGCACCTTTTATTGAGAAGCAACCTTCAAGGCGGGGATCTATTAGTTGATAGAGTCTCCGTCTCTCTCCTAGAAATCGTCTCGCCCATTCTACTAGGTTGTGCTCTCCGTTCGGCCGGTGCTTGTCCATGGATCTTCGGCCAGTCAACATTTCAAGTAAAACCACCCCAAAGCTGTAGACATCACTTTTTGATGTCAGATGTCCTGGTACAAAACGGAAGGTATCAGATATATGTGGTTTCTGTAAGAAGGCATATGTTGATTCGTGCTGCAAAAAGGACTTCCACAGACAAGTAAACTGAAATATTCATATGGGTCTGGGAATGTGATGCTACTCTTCTCAAATTGCTTCTTCCAAATTATGAGGTAAACTTTAACCTGTGAGCTGGTTACTTAAGAACCCCTCATTTAGGAGTTAAAATTCAGAAGTGTACTACTTGAATTCCAGGGCAGCCAAAGGATGAGGACCAGTTTGAGAAGCTGAGGATGCAGCAGTCCTCCGCTTCACGTGTTCTTAGATAACTAATCGACCAGTACTATTTAGAAAGTTTCCTGAATATGAACTCTATGTACAAGTAAATTATAATCTTCAATTTCACACTATTTTTTCGTTTCTCTGTTTTTTTTTTTGATAATTTCAAACAATTTTCTGGCTAACCACTAGAAGTACCCATGGAGTCGATTTATCAAAACTACACTTGTTTCCGTTCTACGGTTAAAACATCCTTTTCATGTTCTTATATACTTGCAAAGTTCCAAGGTGTGCCAACTTCAGTGACCATACAGGTCTACATGAAACCAAAAAAGAGTCACAAAAAAAGTTATCTCGAGGAGGCCTATAACTCAGCGTGCATGTGTTGGTTCGGGGGTGGTTACCACGCACACACACCATACACAGACCATAAACAAATTTACCTAGTTCTTCTCTTTCGGCTTCTGCATACGAGAAACCATACATCTAAAAATAAACTTTTATCAAGAAGCTAGAAAGTTAGGTTTGACACGCCACAACCCTTTAAATTGAGTGTTTGGGCAATATCTAATTATCTAAATCAATTTTCAAAATCTGGCACGTTAATTCATGTTCCTTATCAAAAATAAAAATTCCATGCTTCCTTTTCCTCTTTCCTTCTTGGTATTTTCTAGGGGGATCCTTGCAAGAGTGAAACAAGAGCATCAATTGAATCCCAAATAACAACGATGATGGACAGCTTTAGTGTAACAAGAAGGAAAAAGGCCCATAAAAAGGAATTTTGAGAGGCGTTGTAATTGGAAAATGAGAAAAGATGGGAAATCCAGTTCACAACTCAAATTGACAAACGTAAACCAGGAAAGAAATTTGTTACACTGCCAGCCATTAGCCACCTCACATACAAGAGCGGTACAACTATGCTGAATTGCTGATTAAACAAAGAAAAAGAGAGAGAGTTTAATATACAGCTAGGAAGATAATTAATATTACTCAGGGGCACGGATGACAATATGTGATATGGGAGATTCTATTTGGTGATGCTGACCTGTCATCACATATTCTGGGGCTGCATAGCCATACGTTCCCATCACACGAGTAGAAACATGGGTATTATCTCCATCCGGACCGTCTTTGGCAAGTCCGAAATCAGAAAGCTTGGCATTATAGTCCTGAAATAGAATTTTAGAAAGCATAATAAATAATGGATATATGCACAGTGGTCATCTGGTTTAGAAGATTTCAGCGACATACCTCGTCCAATAGGATATTAGAGGTTTTAAAATCTCGGTATATTACTGGCCTTTCAGCTTCCTCATGAAGAAAGGCAAGACCCTTTGCAGCAGCAAGTGCAACTTTCATTCTGATAGACCAAGGAAGAGGCAAAGACCCTGCCACAAGGAACATAATTGTTACCTAGATATAACCAGAAATTCATATCCGCATATCCAGCAGCACATTCATCGGTAGCTATTCCATAGTAACGGAATTCTAGACTTACAAGTTATGAAACAGAAGAGAAGAAGAGCAGAATGCAAATGCACAAACTCCAAAGCGGAAGACAGGAAAGGGGGAGAGATTTGGGTAGTGTTGGTAAAACAACAAATGCAACTGACATTGTCTGATTAAGCATCCTTAGAAGGCAAAAGATAATAGGCTATGCAAAACAAGTAACACTCAACACGGCATAAACCTGTTATGTTAGCCCTTCACTAGAAGCACTAGGCCAAAAATGGGGAAGAAGGAAATCTGCAGAAATCTTATTCCACTCACAAAGGACTTTGCACTGTTCTTGATTCTCGATTAACATCACCCTAACGAGGATGGATTCAATAGGTTTTCTTTTGTGTGTGTGTGGATGGGTCTGGAAGGGGTCGTGCGGGGGGTGGGGGGGGGGGGGGGGGGGGGGGGAATAGGGGTTCAACCTTCTTTCCACTCTGACCTATCAAACTCAGGTTTTAAGTCCTTTATAGCTGCTGTTGTCCATGAAATTCTGGGATACTTCTACTTATGTATGTTGTGTCCTTTCACACAACTTCCATTCAATGCCTTTGCACGTACTCTTACTATTCTGACAACAATGTTGACTTGTCTTCTGATACTAAGTGATGTAAGAAAAACCAAGGAAAGCCATCTACATGCTTTTCTTAGGACAGGGCCCTGCTGCCTGGCCTATGCCTTTGTTTCCTGTCTCCAATGTAGCCAATGGCACAGGAAGGGGAATAAAACAAATAACAACCGTTTTATTTATTTAGAATATTTTCATGAGCAAGTCATTTAATCATGGCATATTTCTTTGTTTTAGCATGTGTATATATAGATACATATACACACTTAGATGTGTGTGTAGTTGAATTGTATACTTCTTGTGCATATCGTCTCTTTCATGGAATGGCCTTTAGGCTCTCCATCTTTTCACAGAAAAGTTATCAGTAAACCAACTAGACAGTGTAATTTCAATACAACCCTTTTACCATTGTGGCAGTATCGGGTGGCCTGGTTTATTTTACCAATAGTTTCCAGGTGCCAGCAGCTAGGACCTCTAAACGATCATATGATCATTTAAAAGAATCTATAGCAAACATTCTGTAAGTGCTCAAAGTGATATCTTTATTACTTCTCCCTACGAGAACAAAAATTATATGCAACAAGTTACAACTCTGACACTGAAAGTTAGTTTTGTATCACTCTCATATTTGAAACAATAGTTACCACGATATTTCCTCTAGTCAACCTTGAAGCTGCACAAAACACATGCTAAGAGACAAGCTGCAGGAAACACATGCTAAGAGACTTGAGACTAAAAGAAGAACAGCACCACACTTCATGGGCATGCCATAGGTGTACGTATGCATGGGAGCGCATCCTTGCCTAATGCTGGAATGCATCCCTACAACCCAACCCATCCTGGACCGTCCACCCTGGCCACGTGGATGGTCTAAGATGATTTACTCTCAAAACCCAAAAGCTAGTGCGTGTAACAATGACAAAATTGCCTATCAGAATATCTTCAAAGGCTGATGGCATTTTTTTAGTAATAGACAGTGCACCAGATAGTCTAGCGCACTGTCTAAAATACAAAACTCACTTGTTAGGATCTCGATGCAAGAGACAATTTCTCACTAAGCCCTCCGTGTTTCACTCTATATATGAAACAGTAAAGACATCCAATATGGAGACCCATTTCTGAGAAGATAAGCGAGGAACTTGCCCCTATGCATACTGAACTATAAACCAGAAAATTGGGGCCAGCCTTACACAAGCTTAGCAACCATTCGCAAACCCATTTCCTACAACCTTCTTCTCTGAGAGTACAACCGATTTAGAGTCCTATGACGACTATATAGATTTCACAGCAATCAATTCTCTGAAAGGTTGGTCAGTGGCCACAGATCACAGTCGTCACTGCATTGTCATTATTTCATTAACAAAATTCAATCACAGGCTCATCACAGACCCAATATAAATTTATCATCTCCGCAAGTTCAACTTCCCTCATTTCCACCACCAGCCGGCGCATCCGCCATCAGCCCTACTGCCAAGCCAAAACCCCTCAAATACCGTCTCCGCCGCAACACTTGGTAGGCCGCCGTCGTCAGATCTACCCTCATCGAGCACCACCAGCTCTCTCTCTCTCTCCCCCCCCCCCCAAAAAAAATGCCAGCCACAGCCACAACCTCCACCACCATCAATCACAACCACGGATTTACCCACAGCCACCGTTGTCACTACCACCATGTGGTGATGCCGTGATAGTGGTGGTGGTGGAACTCGAAAGTGATGGTAGAGGTGGTAGTGGTAGGCCGTGGATCTGCTGAGAAGAGAAGCTTCTAAATCAGCAGATGCTCTGTGTGTGTGTGAGTGAGTGAGAGAGAGAGAGAGCGCTTACTAGAAGAGAGAGAGCTCACTAGAAGAGAGAGAGCTCACTAGAAGAGAGAGAGCATACTAGAAGAGAGAGAAAGATGCGTTCTGATATGGGGCGCATCCCAGCGTTAGACAGGGATGTGCTCCCATATATCTATGTCGTATACAATCATATTTGAAATTGTTGGCCGACAAATTATAGTAAGAAAGACTAAGATTGCACATTTAAAGATGGAAGGGAACAACTCAAAAAGGGATGTCTGACTTTCCCCATCTTGTTATAAATTTCATATATGCGCAGATTTAGCATAAGCTAATTCTGTATAAGATTGAAATTCAACCCAATTTAAAAAGCATAATCGATAGAGAGCTACATACTTCGGAACAGGTGATTCTCTAAGCTTCCACGAGGCATAAACTCATATACAAGCAGCCTTTGATCATCCTCGATGCAATAGCCGATCAATTTTACCAAATTAGGATGAAGGAGATCACCAAGAAAATTTACTTCAGCCTAGCGGAAGACATCAAGGGAACAAATTGAATTAGGAACACTAAAAAAAAAAAAGTTTCTAAAAGCAGGGTAAACTTTGGGAGATTTCATACAAGCCACTCTTTATGACCCTGAATTCCATCATGATTGAGGGTCTTTACAGCAACGGTAAGACCTGTGCCAGATTTTACTGGTGTAGTTCCATTTAAATTGACCCAGCCTTTGAAAACACAGCCAAAGCCGCCCTCACCAAGGAGACTATCAGGTCTGAAGTTCCTTGTTGCTGACTTCAGTTCATTGAAAGTGAACTTTCGAAGCTGAGAAGCAATTTTCAGTTCCTCGCCTATTTTGGGAGTGGATGGAATACTTTCGTCGGTGCTAGTTGAAGACGATACAACTGGAGCGACTGGCTGGTCTCTACACGACTCATTTGCAGATTTACTTTCTGCTGTTTTACAAACCAAAAACAAAATACATAGAAGTTGTCAACAGCACCATGCATAGAGGCACTCATAGCCCCAAAATATAATGATAACGAAGACTGCCTCAATTGCCATAAGTGCTCAAACTGTACTTACAAGAATAATGTACACAAATGCATATTGGTTTGTGAAATATATCGACAATATAACCATAAAGTGTAAGAGAAAAATGTCAGAAGTTTGGTAAGCAATTATGACACTGAAGATAGCAAAAACTGGCCATGTAACTTCTCTCAACAGCTACAGCCACTTCAGTAATTGAAAATCCAAGCTACTATAACACCTTCCCCTAGGTACATGAAGCCATAGATTTGATTTTCTCACTGTACGGATCAACCACTGGATGCAAGTTCGTAATGAACCAAAAAGGAACCATATTGGTTTGTGAATCATGTACCTAATATGCACTCACTTTGACCGATTGAAAAAGTAAAGTGTTCTCATAAAATAGTACCCAAGCTACTTCTTCCATTATTTATTCGAAATTTACCCCATCCATCTTGAAGAAACAAAAATGCCACTTTTATTTGGAAAGAAATCATTGTGCTTCAATGGAAGGATTCGACCGAGGCCACTTTTAGTCTTGATCAACTTTATTTGATTCTTCATTTGACGGATAATGAAAGCCACTCTAGTTGGTGGCTCACTGTTTCTACATTAGATTATGTTTTCTTTACTATTCTCTCAGGCATAGCCGCATACAACAAAAGTATACTAGCAATATATTTTTTGAGAAGAATAAGCCCTTCCGTATCAACAAATACTTACACTTAAGGATTAAAAGTAAGTCTGGAAGTACCTTCCACTTCATCTGAAAAAAGCCTTTCCTTAAAGATTGATAGAAAGCATTCCTAAAGTTGTAGGTGCCCCAGACACCCTTTCAAGCACCACGTTAGACTCTAAAATGTTTTAGTCGCACTCATTCTCCTGAGACAATCAGGGACCCATATCTAGTTTGTTATACCAAGAAGAAAAAACATTTCTTGCTATTTCTACTTTCTTAACCCAAATCCCCCTTCTCTCTATGCATGTGTGTCTACCAAACACGCGTCACCACATTTGGGATTTAAACCCTGATAAAAGGTGATCCTAACACATAACCATACGACCAACCTCCATGTTGTGGTAACCTACCCATGCTTAATGATGACCTCGCTTCAAAACACAGTGGGAACTGAAAGCAGATCCCACCTTATGCTCAAAGTCTCCTCATACATTAAGCAAAACGAATCCCACTTCTAGTCGTGCTATGACTCACCAAAAAAGCAGAGAAAACCACCCTGGTAAGCCTGCATGCACCGAAGAGCACAGATCTAGAAAACAAAGAAAACAAGGAAGGCCATTAACAGCCACAACCAATCGGACTGATATGAGAGAGGTAAGGTATCTAGGAAGGGTTAAGTGAAAGATCAACAAAAATCCCTTTTCTGCAATCATAGGGAAGAGCTTCTTTGGAGAAGACAGAGGTTTGACTTCCTCGCAGGGTATCTCAAGGACAATATGAGAGAAGTGGAAAAGAAGGAGTTTTGGAGCAATACAGGAGAGGCACACGCACTGAATATTTGTAGATATAGTCAGAGCTTCTCTCTTAAACTGTCTATCCCTCTAAGCTCCATTTCTTCACAAATTGATCAACTCTTTAAAGTACATTTTAGCTCATAGGTCAAATTTTTTTTTTCCTATATGTTATTGTATTGATTGTGTCGTCAATCTATATACATGTTTAGTGCCTAATACATAAACAGTAGCCCAAGACAAGCAGTTGCCGTCAAGCTAAAGGTGCTCAAACGCATATCGACATACAAATCCTTTTCACAGGTTAACTCAGTGCAACCAAAAAAAAAAGACGCAATTATACAAATCCTTTTCGCAGGTTAAACAAATCAATGGCAGAAACTACCATCTCACCAGCAAATTGCCAGAACCAATATTTCAACCCCAATTAAGCCCCCACTCATATGACCCACCCGCGCACATAACTTACATGTACCTATGCTATACGTAACTGAGCTAGTGATTCAGTTCACAATATAAGGATTAAACTTCTACTTGGGTTCTTATTACAAGGAAATTCCCCACCAGGAAAATTTCACAGACCTCCCTTGAGGTTTGGGATACGTTCAATTAGACCCAATACTTAAATGACATAGGCACTCAGCATTTTGACCAAGAAAACGACAAATTTGGGGCTAAAATAAATTACAATACCTGTTTTGCCCCCCAAACTGGCTCAACCAAATGTAAGGAAAGAAGAGGAGAAATCTCTCTCCTGAAACATACACGCTCTCCTTCTTAAGCTATCTTTCTCTCTTTACCCTGTAAAATACGACGGTACCACCAAAGCCCAAATAGGAGCAATCAACTTTCTGGGTTTTATTTAGAGCACTCCAAGGTTTAAGTGGACTTTAGAACCTGTACCTAACACATGACCCGTAATAAGTCAGAATATAGCTGTCTTCACCAAATCTCTAGTATATAACACAAGCATTGTAACTAGTCGTCAGTAGACCTAAAATTGCTTTTGGATCTTATCATTCTCTGATTCTAGTTATCTAATTGATTTTCTATCAGACTCTCTTTGCCTCTCTGGGATCTAGATTACACAGAACAGTGACATCTAACAATGGAGCCGCAAATAATAAGCCACCAGCACTTTTATCATCTTCCCTTGATTCTGTCATTTCCCATCCTTGGGCAATGACATAGATTAAAGGCACTTTCTTTCATCACTCATTTAATGCTTATATGTCACTTGCAGCCTCATAGCTAAAGGAAGCGCTTCTTTCGTTACCCACATTATAGACATCATCAATCTTAAATGTACAGTCTAAAACCTAGAAAAGGGAACCTTTTTCTTGTTATAAACATATCGGATCAAAAGTGAACTCCAGAGAAATTATGGAGCTCTTAGTTGTCAATTTTGTATAGTTTGACAGGTGGTGGTTTCACAAAAAAGAAACAAACAGAATAAATTTGCATGGGCTTTTTTGAGGTCTTCTATGAGATAAAACAATCAAGTGCTCTCCCCTGTTCACATGCTAACCCAATTCGTGGATTCACATAGCTGTTCTTTGTAAGCCCTGTCCCCTATCTGCAACCGGTCGGTCAAGAAATGTGTGGGTGGGTGGGTGCGTGCGTGCGTATTGGATGCAATTGCTACCTATTTAGTTCTTTTTGTTTCTTTTCCCTCTATTCCTATATCAGCAATATCCTCAAGATGGAAATCTAATGATCTGTGTGCATGACAGTGGAGAATGCACCTACTTAAAGCACTCCTATTAGAAATTGAATCTAGATTTAGATTCTCATTCACAGCTTACAAATGACTAGAAATTATGGAACAGCATGACTTTTCAAGCAAATTTGACGTACATTTGATATGCACAAGACGAAACATAACCATGAATAGACTAAGTAGCCAACAAAATTAAATATTTGGTAAACCCTGCAGCGCAAAATTTAAAGCTCCCAGCATAACTAAGCCAACGATGAATAATTCTCATGAACACAAGTCATCCTTTTCAGCCATATCATAAAATGGAGGAAGTGTCTAGAAATGAAAAATACCATATTGAGTGCTACCGCTTATGGAGCTATCTACTTTGGACCTTGATGTTATGCACCTCTGCAAGAGCCTCAAGTTGATCCAACACCCAGTTGTCTCGTCGCCATTATCATCTTCCTTCTCCCTTAACTTTGATTTTCTCACACCTTCACTACCCAACTTAACATCATCAGGACCTAACACCATTTTCATCCACAAAAATCTAATATATATTCAATGCTTCAGTACTTCTCCATTAATCCTTCTCAATCCAAAGATCCCAAAATTCATCAAAAATGACAATCCTCCAAAAGCCTACTTAAAATAGTAGCATTAAGAAACAAGAAAAACCGACCAAAGAAGCTTTCTTTATCAAAAAAGAATCATAAACTTATGCCAAACCCAAACAAAGAGATAAAATCGGGTCAAAAGATTACGAATTGCTCAAATGGGTCGGACCCAAATCAAGAAAATGGCAATGCAAGAGAATGTCCAACAGCTTAAAGTAATCTATAATCAGTATCCGAATGAAGGTATTAAATTCAAAGGAACCCTACAAGGGTTCAGTGTGAAGAATGTAGTCCCATATGTCAGTACCAAAAACACACACCAACACACGCAGAAACGTGCCCAAACACACACATAGATTGGGTTTAACAGGTTAAAACATGATCCCTAAAGAAAAGGGTTTTCAACAGAAGGAACGAGGACACGAGTAGCTGTCGAGGCCAAGCAAAAAATAAACAGGAGAGAGAGAGAGTACTGCGTGTACTCTGTGTGTGGAGAGAGAAACGTGCGTTTTTCTTTGCGTGAAAAGCAGTGAGAGGAGAGATGAGATGGATAATGCGGGAGAGAGAAGGATAAAGGGACGGACAGTTTATGAGAATTAGGCGTGAATGACAAATAAGATGTGGTGTTTTGCTTGCTAGGAGCGAAAAAAGGCGGAGTTTTAGTGGTGGGTGAGCTACAGACTCGTAACAGAGTGAAGGGGAGTTGGCCTTTTCACTCTGTGGGAGTTCGGGTTCGGTTTCGGACCATTGGGTTTGTCGTTTATTTGGCGATTTTTTTCTTTTCTTTTTCACTTTTTGAAGGTATTTAAATGGTGTTGCTTTGTTTTATTATAAAAGCAGAATAAATAGTTAATAATTAAAAGTAGAGTGCGATTAACAATTCATTATATCAAGAGGTCAAAATTTATATATACGTTTAGAGGATTACCATGAATCTTAGATTAAAGCTTAATCAAGTTATCAAAGGCAATTTTGGAAACAAAAATGTTTTATAAATATTATATCAATTGCTATTATGAAGTTCATCAGTTTCAAGTTTTTTGTGCTTTTTTTAACATTAAAATTTGTTTGTTATCATTTTATTAGTGTGAAATTCGTTATCGTGGACTTAATTTGCACTTATGAACATGTATGAATCTGTTTATTATTTTAATTTTCTTATAAAAAATATGAGATTCGCCACTTTCAGCTTTTTGTGCTTTTAAACATTTATAATATGTTTGTCATTTTTCTATTGGTGTTATCTTGGACTTTATTTGCACTTCTGAACATCTATAAATCTGTTTATTATTTATTTTCTTCATAAAAGGAAAGGTCAGAATGTTATTTTCGGCTTTTCTGTGCCAATTCCCCTTTCTAACTTCTGTCAAATCAATCAATATTTTAGCTAGCAGATTGTGCGTATTTAAACGAGATTTTGTGCATTTAAAGCCAATCTTGTTTGGCTATCAAAGTTTAGGAAATAATATGCAAAGAAGATTCCTGTAACCATTTTTTGGTAAGATCAATAAGCTAACTCAAATTTTGGAAAAGTTATTGAAACAGAAAGGATAACCAAAATATTATCCACACTACAATTTTTATCATGGTGTCGGGGGTGACTAATACGTATATTGTATCTTTCGTTCTTCCTACAAGCAATTATTTTATCTACCAGTCGAAGTATTTATGCCTATGCGGTTTATGTACACGCAATACTCTTTTTCTTCAACAAAGTTGTCTTCTTTAGGTTAATAGAGATAACGTCATGCTAACAGTAAAAAAGAATCGGTTACAATGACAATAAATTGCTAAATGTGTGCATGTTACATGTTGTTGGACAACTCTTAGACCAACTAACAATGTCTTATACATATTGTAGGTTTGAAAGTAAGGTAAGCCCAATAGGTCACACTTTTAGAGTAGGACATATCAACAATATATTTCTGAAACTGTCTTAGTTTGCGCACTTTTATCCATCTTTGTTCTCAATTTTTCATGTGCCCTTTCCTTAGCACAATCTCGAAGGTGCCTTGTGCGTATCAAATCATATCAATGATCGGGTTGATTATCTTATGGTTCCGGTTTAGTTTATAAGGCTTGGATACAATTTGATTTACTAGTGGCAGCGGCTAGCCTTACCTTGGATTACTCGTGAATTCGTTTATTCTATTTTTCGTGTCGCTCTCTAATGCATTTATGCATGTCGCATGCAAGAGTGAGTAGTGGAGATACATTACTTCACAGCTTCTCTGAGTCGATTTACCAGATTTTGCATTTTGCAGTTTGCTGTTTTATACACAGTGCGCAGACTTGGCAACCTATTCTTGTTGAGTTGGCAGGAGGGTGTATCAGAAGTGGTTTGATGAGATCTCATGTACCACCTTGACGACAACCGTCGACTTCATCTTTGAGTTTTTTTTTTGTGGTGCCGATAACTAATGTTGCTTATGTGAGGTAGCTGGTTTCCTAGCAGATGGGGACGTCATGGGTATTTTTGGCAGGATCCGCTGACTTATGGTGTCATCTTAGTTGGTCTGTAAATATTGGTTGGTCCAAAACCTCTACAACAAACTTTTGTATTTTAGTTAGATATATTTCTATTATTCTCAACAAAACAAAACAAAAAAAGCTAAAAGGTTGACTGACCACGTTGAATCTGCAAAGCAACTTTAACAAGAAAATATTGTTAAAATTTCTTATGGTGTCCCTATCAAAGCCAGCCCATTCATCTTTCTTTGAAATAATATCACTAAACTTCTTGAGTTTAAGCATAATATCAGTTGTTCTTTGTCCAAACAGGATGGTAATGGCGTTGAAATTTTTGGTGAAAAAAGATAGAGTTGCCTTCCAATGTTTTTTCTTCCTTTTTCTCTTATACTCAAACTATGACTTCCATCCCTCTTGTGGATTTGCCTCCTTCAACTCTTACCACCACCGCACCACTGTAACACCATTCACCATGGCACTACCAACCACAATCATTTTTGCACCACAACACCAATAACCAAATCCACCCAAAATCTAGCAAAAAACCCACATATCTGCGACCACATTCCCCCCTCCCCCCACCTTCACACACCCACCCACCCACCAAACCACCATATCTCAACCACCCAATAACTACCACGACACCACTCCACCATTACCGGCCACCATGACACTAGTACACTACCAATCGCGCCACCCATTACTAAAACCAAGTCTAATTCATACAAATTTAATCTACACAATGAAGAAAGAAAAAATGAAAAACCCCAAACACAAGACTCCTCATTTCGACAGGCACAAGCCCAAATGCATTTTCCAACCTACATATTTGGATAGATATGGAATTAAAGAATTGATGCTGATGGTTTTGGGTGGGGTGGTTAATTGTGGTGGCGAGTGGCATGATTGGTGGTGGATTAAGGTTGTGGCGGAGGTGGTAGGTTATGGTTGTGGTTGTGACAGGGTTGTGGTTGTGGGTACAGGGGTTGATTGTGGTGGTTAACAGTGCGATTCGTGGTGGATTGAGATTGGGGTTTGTGGTTTACGGTGGTGAGTGGAGCAATCTGTGGTGGGTGGGGTGGTTAGGCCGATTAGTGATTAGTTGCCATTGTTGTGATGGTGGGTGGGGCAATGATGGTAGGTTGCAATTGTGGTTGTGGCCGGGTTATGGTGGTCGGTGGGGTGTTGAAGTGGTGGATGAGGCTACAACGGTGTTAAGGTAATTAGTGACAGAAAATATATATACATATGTAAAAAGGTTATACCATATTTAAATGTAGTATTGACATTTTTAAAATACAAAATGATTACATTTAGGCAAAATTGTTAATCAAGGTCATGGAACCCTATTGTTAGCGGAATCTGATACAATTTTTTCCCACTCTAGATATGGTTGTCTACTTTGTGAAAAATGTGTCTTTGGCTGTAATTCATCTATAAACTCACGGACTTTAATGATATTATCCCTTTTCTTAGTTGGGTTGGGCTAGGAGAATCTTATGCCAAACGACTTACTTAGGTTGCTTTATGTTGGGTTTGACTCAAAACTCAGCCCAACTCGTCCAAAGATGCAGTGCTTTTGGGCCTCGAGTTTTTCATCATTCGCACGTGAAAATAAGGTTAAAGATATGCAGTAATTTTTCATTTTATAAACTGCAGAAAATAAATCCTCTCCTAAGAATGGAGTGGAATGGTGTAGTGTATATGACCTTTCTGTTTTTGTTTTTGTTTTTTTTTTCCTGTTTTGAGGACAAGTTAGGTCAACCAGCTAATTAGGCAACTGGGAGAATGTCAATACTTTATATTTGCAATATAAGAGTAAGAGTGTTGTTTGTCGATAAATAGGCTTTTGGCGACAAAAGAGTTAAAAGCGTCACTAAAAAAAGCTACGATCAATCTATTGAGATTTGATTATTTTCTAGTTTTTTACTGCTAAAAAGTTTTAGTGCCGACCAACAAACATGCTATTATACTTCCGATAGAGGGATCCATTTTCAAAAAGATTCATGTTATTCTTAAAGGAATAATTTCGTTATGGTCCTCTAAACTATCCATGCTTTTTAAAAATCATCCTTCAACTCGCATTCTCTTTGTATTAGTTCTTGATGTATGTTTTGTCACTATCTTGGTCCCTCCACTAGCACTCTCTCTCTCTCTCTCTCTCTCTCTCTCTCTCTCGCACACTAAAAAAAGAATTAACCTCCATCAGAAACCACACCTCGCCTCCTATAAAAAGTAGCCCCTTTTCTCCATTGTCAACCATCAGCCCTACGACCCCTCTCTATCATCAACCACCTCTACCACCACTATACGTACAACACCATCACATGAAACCATATCGTACTGCAACACCACAAGGTATCACCATAACTTGTTGGGGGTGGGGTGTTCAAAATGTGGCGATTCGGGGGCACTTTCATTCCATATTGGTGGGATATTTTGATGATATGGCAGGTGATGTAGCACTGCCACATAATTGTCATCATAACTGGATAAAAATGCCCCTCAACAATTCAAGGACAAATACCAAGAAAATAGGAGTTCTTAGATCGAAAAAAATCTAAAAACGAGCTCTAAGAGACCAAAATAAAAGTATCACTTCTTTAAATATGAAAAGCAGTTGAGCCAAATCCAGCATAGGAAGCACCCGTATCATCGTCCTTTGGCTATCAAAAACATTCGTGAATTTACGCCAAACTCTACGCCAGACTTGGTCAAGCCATCACATTGAAATGAACTGAATTTGCCACCCACTTGGGAAAAAGCAGTGATCCAGAACAGCCTACCCTGTTCTACTATACCTAGCTGTCAACGACCCATTTATAATACTAATCAGACCCGAATGAGTGAGGCTTATGATAATTTCCCAATTCCCAAATGATAAATGCATAAGTATTTGTTTATATTTTTCCTTTTGTCCACCTATATTCGTACCTTTGGGCTATGAAACTAGCAAAAGATTATTTGACAGTTGGAAATGATACGGAGTAGTACTTCTAAACCGAATTAGTATTCTTGAAATTGGGTACTTCCCTAGTTTCAAATTTTTAGTGTTACTTGAAAAAAATTGAGACGATTATCACTAGCATATTTGCAAATGGAAAAAAATTGACTGTTATCCCAATCGGAGGAATCTTCCTCTTAAAATGATAATCAATCGTTTCTAAATATTTCTAACGACTTTTATTTAATGACATCGCTGAAAGTGTTAGAAGAAAAGTCACTAAAAATATTTAACGACTATCAATTGTCACTATATATGAGGTTGGAAGAAAATTCATACTCGAGTAGTAGCCAAAGTTTGTTCTTTACAAATTAAAGAGCGGATTAATGCTGTTTGAACGTTAGCCTTAAGCTCACTATCTAAATATTGGATGTGTGGCACACAGCCACATGAATCTAAATGCAACTTCTTCCACATCTAAACACTAAGAAGCTTCTCCAAAACAGGCATATAAGGATATTTTAGAGCACAAACTGACGAGTCTGAAGACTCCACGGTACCAACAGCAATTGAAAATTAGGAACAGCAACAACTAAAAGGAATATTTCCTTTTATTTTGATGGCCCATACCAGAGCAACATTAGACCCACTCGCTGGCAGACGTACCCAAGTAACATGTATGTAACATGAATCTTTCATATATCAATATTATCATAATTATTACTATAATCCTTTGCCAAGTGGTCCAACCTTGCAAGAAAAGAAGAAATTCAACTCCCCAATTTCAGCCATATTGAATTTTCAACCCAGCTGAAGATTATGTGTGTGTTTTCAATGCTATACACCAGTTTACAATGCAAAATAAATCGTCCCCCCTGCTTATCTAACAGGATGTGGAGAGGATTCTGAACCATTAATGGAAGTGTTGCTGCTCAGGCCACGGCCAGAAACCAGGTTGATCATCAATGCCATTAAACATGGTGGATAAGCTTTCGTCTGGTGTTGAGGAGCTTTGAAGGAGTTGTGTTAGGCCTGTAGGAGCCATTGCTGATGGGAAGACGTACGTGTTCCTTGGATGGGAATGCAAAGGGCTGTCTGCTGATGGTGTTCTGGTGTTGACATCACAACTGTTCTCACTTCCGTTGCTCCAAGAACCCTGATCAGTTTCTTGGTTCAGATTAATGGCTCTAGTCCCGTTTGATGATTCTCCACCTTTTAGAGCCACCAGCTGCAGCTAGCAGTTTAATCAAACAAGTATTAGAAAGCCTGAGTTGTTGTAGAACTTAATTACAATTAACTGTACCTTTTAATTTCCAAGGTTACTCAAGCTAATCTTTTGTAGACTTCAATTATTCCAATGGTTCCGAGACTCTCAGTCGTTCTACCAATTTAGTGTGCATGTGCAAGTCTCTTAGCCAATTTAGTCCTATTAGAATCTGATTGAAGCCAAATTAGCCCTCCTTAGGCTTACAACGGGCACCTTTAGCGACTTTAATTATGGTATAAACTGCCTCTAAAAGTTTTGGAGATGATATTTATAAAAAAAAAGTTTTCCGGCTAGGAAAAGATACATGAATACAACTGTAACGAACAAAAGGAAACAATCACAACTAGGTTTATATGATGCTTTCAAGCCATTAACAAGTGACGAGTGAAAGCAAAAGCAGAAACAAAAACAAAAATATCAGTCACTTTTCAGGTCATCATTGGCCGCTTTAGAAGCTAACTAAAGACTAAACAAGATAGATTGAATCCTAAACAATCAAACACAACTTAGAAAAGGTTTCCTCAATACACAAAAACGGCGCTGGGCAGGTTGCTTCTTGATAACGAAAGGGAAAACTGATTTCAAGACTTTTGGTGAATATCCATAAATCAATCTATTTTTCAAGAATATTCGCTCTTTTTTATTTAATCTCATCTGGGTGATTTGTACGAGGTCTAATTTGGCAGATAAGATTTCTAAATCATTTGCTGTAAGAAATTCTAACGTTAAAACAAAAAAAAAATCTAATTGGCTGGGTAATAATGATTCTATTGTTTGAACCCTGTGGTTATATACAACCAGAAGTAACATGTCTCCAGAGATTAAACAGATGTTGCCAGATGGTAGTACAGTTAATAATGCACACAGTAAAAACTTGAAAAGCTGCAGCCTTAACGAAGTGATTACATACCTCTCCGTGAAGCTTATTGTTCTGAGTCTTGAGAGCATCATTGTCAGCCTTAAGCGCCTGAAACTGTTTCTTCAAGAGGTCATAATCCCTTTCCAATTGCTTGGTCTTCCAACGAGCCCTCCTGTTCTGGAACCAAATGGCTACTTGTCTGGGTTGCAGGCCCAAAGCCCTAGCCAGCTGCACCTTCCTCTCGGGCTCGAGCTTGTTGGCCACCTCAAAGCTCTTCTCAAGGGCCTTCACTTGGTCCAAGTTTAACCTCCTCTTCTTCTCTCCAAGCTGCGATCCATCATCTGACATGTCGTCATCCGCCTCCGGCCGCATTTCGTCGCACCTTTGGTTAATGTTGCCGGAAAATGACATGGATCTCCTCATCAGGACTGAAGCACCTGCATGCAGACACCACCCAAAAATGGTTAGTGAATCCCATTTGTTATCTGGAGGGAGAGGGGTTAAGAGAGAGAACCTGATTGGAAGTCTGGAGGAGGGTGGTGGTTATCTTGTTCATAGGTATGGAAAATGGGCTCGGTTGGGTCTGGGAGGAATGTCATCATATTACTGCAAATCAAAGGCTGTTTTGTGGTGGTTTTATGGTGGTTATAGATCTTCTTGGCGAAAGAACATCGCGATGGCAAGACGGAACAAAACCAGGCTGACAATATGTGTGTATGTGTGAGGGGGGGGGGGGGGGGAGAGAGAGAGAGATCGAGAGAGAGAGAGAGGTGTTACTTGTAGTGTGATGTTAACACAACAGTACTATGTTTTAGGCTTTCAATCGCTGTATTCAGAACTATATAATAGTAGAATATAATTGGGCATATATAATATATCATAATTTTCCTCATAAAAATATTTCAATGTCTCAACAATAATGTAGTGCAAATTACGTGTAACTCAAAAGGGGGGTCAAATTGTTTTATTTGCGATTCAATATAACCTGAGGTTATTCTATACGTTATTTGTGGGAGATAAAGTTCTGCACTGTGCATAAATAATTGTTGATCATAATATAACTGGTTGAAGAATACTTGTGACTATGTCACGAATCATGTAAATTGAATCCGTGAATCTTATATGTAGTATCGGTAGCACAATATGAAGATTCAGGGGTCGCGTCTATGGTTGCTCCAATGTAGGGAATAAGGCCTCGTGTTCTAAATATACTAAATGTTTCAAAGAATTTTTGACGGTATGCAGCATTGGTCCCAGTTTAATTAATTGAAGTGTGCTTGCATGCTATTAGAAGCAAAGGTAATTCTACTGTGGAGAATCGAGGAATCCAATATCATCTGGCAATTTGCAGCCACAAGCCATAGCTGAATATGGCAAATGCTCGCACAGGATGACAGAGTTCTGTAGTTTTCTGGTAAGAAGGACAAAGAACTGGACATGCTCCAAAAATGAATGGGGACTACAGTACAGGGCATGTCTCGGCCTAAAACAATTCAGATAGAAATGAGAAAGTGACGGAGCAAGTTTAAAGACCCAGACCACATGTCATATCAGCACATGTGCAGTTGAGCAAACTTCATAACCCGACAACGAAGGGTGAATTAGCATGTCTTTTCATGAGTAGAAATCATATCGTAGAAACATGTTGAATTTCGTACCATAAAAGCATGCCTATACCATATTGACAAAAGTCATAATTACTACGATATGTAGGATGTTTACTGAGTTACGAACCGTACTTCTATGCATGCACCTTAGTGAGAGGAGGTTTGAACGGTAAATTCTTAGCAAATGTGAATCATCTAGTTCTTCTTCTCCTATCACAACGTTACGCCAACGAGTCCAAACCAATGATGCATAACATTAGCGAGTATGAAAATCATCACTGATCTGCATAAACATTGACATTTACTTAAATCATTACCATACAGTCATTTGATAACAAAATTTGACCTTCTGGCTATAAAACTCGCAAAGCGTCCGTAGTCCCCTCTCCGGTTCTTGCCTTTCACATTGACATGGCGCATGACAAAGTTGTTAGTTTAAAATTGCATGGGTATATGTCACATAGCAACCAACGCCGTTGGTTGCTTTCTTTGCGAAGTGGTGGGTGTGTGTATCCAAGGAAAGTAAGGTGCCTCCAACATGATTATGTTGATTTTTTAGGGGTTGGGCATCAGTTTTTGGTCCTTTTATCAACCACTTTAGTCTGGCCTAAGAACAAGCTCCTCACATGCGTTTTGAGTTGGAAGTATAGAGGGTACTCCTTTGGAATAGGGTGGGTTCTATGCAATTTCTTGTTGCCTTATATCTAATCAAATATTCCCATTGACACTATTGTGTATCTTTTCACATGTCCTCGTGTCTCCATGTGCCTCTCTCTCTCTCTCTCTCTCTCTCTCTCTCTCTCTCCTTCTGGTGTCAACTCTATGTTTTGTTGCCCAACCGGCCTAAAGGAAGTTTTTTATACTCAATTGTTTTCTCATAATCTTTGACAAAGATGTTACTTTAATTTTCTTATTGTTTTGTCTTCAATATATGGTTCGACACCTCTTGCCTTGCCCCCGTTCATTTTAGTGCTTTCGAAAATGAAAATGTAGGGTCCAATAATATGGCTGTGTTTGGCACGCCAAATAAGCACTTCAGATAGGATACAAACAGTTATATCCAGTTCTAGTCACGCATATAAGGGGCGGATAAGCTATTCGACGGACTGGTTTTATCTTGCTTCGGTGGAATAATTCCATAACGGGGGGAGGGGGTGTTGTTATTTTTTCAGGATAAAAAAAAGGGCCAAGAGTACCCATAACAAGCATAACACCTACCAGTATAGGCATAGCACACATCGGCAATGGCACAGCCCGCACCGCCGCCACAACATCGCCTCCACAGAAAACCATTACGAATGCCGGCCTGCTCCACTAACGAACTAGTAGTGTCTGTGTGTGTGTGTGTGTGTGTGCGGGGGCGTAGAGGGTAGTGGGTGGGATGGGGCAATCTGCAGGGAGGGTAGTGGGGTGTAATTGAGGTAGGTTACACTGTGCTGGTGGGCGTGTTGGTGTGGTGGTAGTGGTAGTGGTTGGTGCGATCTGTTCATGGTGGGTTGGATAGGTGGTTGCTTGCAGTGGTGGTGGTGAGCATGCTAGTATGGTGATTTGTTGCTACCAATGATAAGATAAACATGTATTTTATCCTGACTTATCCACATTCGTCATGTTTTATCCGATTGAAAAATCTTACGCTCCAAATGCAACCTATGATGATTCGAGTCAAGTCTTTAGCACAAACTAAAAGTTGCATCAAGCTCAAAATAAAGCTTTAGTCTGGCTCGTTTGACCAACCAGGCCATCAGAAACAAAGATCGTATTAAGCAACTTATTAGGATAATTGGCATTGAGCTCCGTAAATAGGAGCTTTAAATATGCCTAAGTTTATTACGAAAAGATTTTGACTACAACTTCGGTGGTAAAAATAGCTTACAACTCCTTATATATAATGACCATAATTGTTGCTAAATATTGCTCGTGAGATTATTACTGACATCTTTAGCGACAATTTTTATTTTTTAATTATGAGGAGGCCGTAAGCTCTTCCTATCATCTGGATTGCAACAAAAAAAAATTCCTTGAATTATTGTAGCTCTATCAACCAAAAAAGAAAAGTACAAAGTAAAGAACCCAATAGTTATGCTCTATGTAACTAAGGGATGCCTCAACAACGATGTAGTGATGCAAAGTCTGAATTAGTATTGATGATTAACAAAGTACCATTAGTGAATAGTTAAGCCATATTAGAAGCTAGCCTTGAACAAAGCAGCAACAAATCTTCAGTCCAGTCACTGTTGGCCCATTTCTTCAGCCCAGCCGCCCACCTTATGAAAATGACCAAGCTCGAAAGCTGAGAGCAGCGGCCCAATAACAGCCAATTTTTCACAAAGTGTAGCCACAAAATCTAACTCCACAGTTCATGGCCCATAACCACTCAAAAAATGTCCTTATTCTGTTGCTAAATGTCTCTAAAACGTTGCTACGGCTCAATGGTCATACGTGGACTGCAAATAGCAATGCCTTCGAGAAGCTAGTTGCTCACAGATTTCCATGGGCCTCAATCCAGGTCTAGCAGGCTAATACGGATCTTGACATTAACTGGACGAAAGCCCAATGCATTTATGGACCAGATTGCAAGCCTAAAACGGAAAGCGAATCCTCTGAAGTTATCCTCGTAGAACCACAATTCCTTTTGTCCAAAGTATTTGGCATCAGCAAGATGTCTTTTTGAGGACTTTGAAGAACTCATTCACTTTGAACTTTGAAGAACTCTCTCCCGACTCGTTACTCTTTTTTTTTTTTCCTCCTACTCTTCATCTTGTTTTACTAAAATCTTGAATTATTTTTTAGGACCCTGACGTAACTATAGTATGGGAGAAAAAACTGGCCAATAAATACAATCAAAACCCCGAAAAACAGTTGGCTCCGCCCAACCAAGCAAGAGTGGAACTTATGGGCTCCGAATGTTGACTGCTCCACCTTCAGATCTTTCTGATATCCTAGTGGCAGATGCTCATGGCACAAACCATGCACGAGAGATTAAGATGTAATGTCTATGCACCATTCTTAGGCTCCTTGATTCTTATTAAGTGTTTATAACTTATGTTTTCCAATGAGTTCAAAGGTACTCACCAAATTAAGATAGTCAAAGTCCATTTTAATACACCTTAAAGACTAGTTAACGAAATTAATATGCAAAATAGTAATAACGATATTTTCCAAAAGCCAAGGTGTCCGATTAAACACCTTGCACCCAAAAGTATGCAACAACATACATATATAAGCGTCCTTCATAGTATGTCTTATATTTTTTCTGCAATCGGAACTAATACTTGCACTTTGTAAACGAGTTTAGAAGTCAGCACACGTGGCATCTCGCCTCTACATATGCGTGACGACGTTCATTAACGGCTGACGACATCCATTCTATCTTTATTGATGAGCTTTTTAGAGCTTTCTTGTATGCTCTTTCTTTCAACCGAAGTACTCTGCAATTATGTCAGAGGTATTTTTGGACACGACAAAAGTTCTAGTCGTCGCTTAAAAGTTGTATTCGTTAATAAAAACTCTATTTCGATTACCTAATTATATTGTCTTACTGCCTAACCAATCTCTAGCAAGAAACCTCATTCTCTGGAAATGAGAAACAACCACCTCCAATATCTTATTTCAGAAACCGCATCAAGGTTAAGAAATTGTAGTATAAAGCATAGTTAGTGGAGGTCATGAACCTGAACGAGGAGCACTGGGGAGACAGACATTCCATCCAAGAAGTCACTAACTCCCTTCATGACACCCATCTAAACCATAAAAGATGGTCAACACACATTAGTTTATATACCAACTCATTCAAATGCTTATACTTGTGCTTATAAACAACTGTCCCACTTTCCTTTTAACTGGACCCAGATTTCTTTGCAAAAGCTTTGCTTCTACTAAGGTAGCCTGCACGTTTCTTGACCCTTTTCAACTAAAAAAATTGCATGTCATGACTAAATGGTGGTAAGATTGCTCTCTAATGACCTAAAATTGTTCTTTGCGTCAAATAACAAGGCACATTGTTAAGTAATTTGCGATTTTTCACAATCTCATGTACTTGTCCGTGCGTTATTTCGTTTTCATAAAGTTAATAATTTGTTACTAATTAACCTTTCGACAGTGTACGGGATGTGAAAATAAGTTGCATATATTTTGTAGTAAGCTTTTCCGGATTTTCATGGAGAGATTTCACCTTCACTAGCAAATACATTCATGTGTCCCGCTGTAGGATGAGTTCAGAGAATGATGATTCTGTGAAGAAAATTTACGGTAAATTCCTATTTTCTTTTTTAATGGATCGTGCAGTTTTGTTTCACCACCATATGACAAAAAGTCTAAAACATTGTGCAAAATAATTCAAACCAATGATCAATGATGTCTCATGCCTATATGAATACACTAAAAACCTTCATGATATTGTAAATCTAATACATGAATTTACGTCCATAAATTTATAATTAATTTATTAGTTATTCTTTTTCGTTTTGTTTCTAAAAATCGTGAACGTATGTTAAGGTCTAAACCACCTTAACAACAATCATGACCCTAGCCTGCAGTGAGAATTGAGGGAAAAAAGAGGTCACGTGAACATCACGTGGAGGCTGATCTCTTTGTTTCTATAAAGGCACATGCAATAATGAGCTCGATGCAATCCCCATGCAGACCCTCGCTGTAGATATAAAAAATAAAAAAAAAGAGCAACAAAAAATATATAGATCATAGATGGACGAGCTTCTCTGCAAGTGGAGTAAGTATTGCTTAAGCTGGTTTAGTGTTTGTCAAGGAAAAGAGAGTTTCACCATTTGGTCATCAAACGCATTCAATAGTTGTCCCTCAATAGTCCTGGTAAAAAGGTTAAGAGTTCAACTAACGGTGTGTTTGAAATCACTTATAGTTTTGATTTTCAGTCTCTAAAAAAATAAAATTAAAATCAGTTTAATTTTTATTTTTTACAAAATTAAATGAGTGTTTGATTACCTAGTTTATATTTTGAGTTTTTTCTTTGGTGGCGGTTCGGGGGTGGGGGGGCGTAGAGTGGTCTCAAAATGAAAATCAAAACTAAAAACCCAAAACTCCAAAATGAAAGTTTTCAAAAACAGCGATGTTTTAAAAACTGATTTTCAAAACAAAAAAATAGAAAAAGAAAAAAAATCAAAATTGTGTGTCAACGCGCTTTTTTTTTATCCAATTTGTAAGAAAAAATTTCAAAATTTATTCAAATAGCCAAATCCAAGTGTTTGATTTGACCAACCAATCAATAAAAAGGTTTGGTCGATAGGAGTTATATATAATTACATGCAATTATCTAGTCAAAGCACCAAATACAAATTTTTACCGGCTTCAATCAAAACAGTTTCGCAGTCAATGATTAATACAAGCCAAAAGTCATTAAAATTACAAAAGAGAAATACATATAGATCCTAGAAGGGCCTCAAAATATTGACTATACGTTTAAATTGTTCAGTTGGTTCAAACCGATTCGTCCAAACCGTTGTAACATAACCGTTCAACTTTGTTTGGTTATATTTTCTATAATTCACACTAGTTAGTCGGTCTTATTCATCCTTTGTGCAATGCTAAGAACCCTTAAAGTTTCATCATGCATATATATTTGAGTCTTGAGTTATGTAGACTAGTTACCAAGACACATCGATGCGTGTGTAAGAGTAAAGTTAGCAATATCATATTTTTAGAATACCAAGCTTGACCTTTAAAACATATTTTAAATTATATGTTCGTAATAAAATTTTAACCTGTAATCGTGATTAATAGCCTGCAGCGTTGAGGGATGGGAGCCAAGAAACAACAACATAAACCAACAGTAGCCCCCGTGGATTAAATTTTCGCTGCAAGACATAGATAACACCGATATGTTCAAGGTCATATTGTGTTACTGACTAATGTATAATGATCATGAAGGTGAACTAAGATTTGGCCGGCCATTTCACCATCTCCATCGGAAAGCAGGCCTACCTGACATAAGAGAGATATCATATACAGTATTTCTTAAGTATCTGAGTCTCTTGAAGGAATATTGTTTGTCACGTTGCATGGTGATCATTATGAAAGGTAAACTGAATTTGGTATTGATGCGCAAGTAAAGAGTAAAAAATACAACAGGATTCATGCCTGGTGGGAGTAGATGAAATGGGGACATACATGTCTCCCCCATCATTTTTCTCGATCACTCGAGATAATCGGTAAAAAAAATAAAAAAAATTGATGAATTTCTTGTACCACTTTTAAAAATGACATGATGACACTAATTTTTGCAATTGCTATCTTGCGTAAAGATGGGTTAAATTTTCAACTTTGGCACTTCCACATGATTGAGGTATATTTGACTTTTGGTAAGAAATACAGCATGGTTGAGTTATTTGAATTTGACTTTCGTACAAAGGAGTTCGATGAATGTTCTAGTTATATTTGGGTTCAAAATGGTTCATCGTTTTCTGAAAACGAACACTTTCAATATTTAGTTGACAAAGCGGGATCTGCCTGTTAATACTAAAAGTTATTCGGTAAACCATAAACCATCTAAATAAATTAGAGTATGCTGTAATTATTGTTATATTTTTTCAACAAAAGCCAAAGTTTTAGCAACCAAAAATTTCAGGACGTAAGTGTCCGTTAAAGGTAAAATTGCCAAATTTCAAAATTTATGCGATTGAATATAGGATCTGCATGATCTCGAATCCATGATTTGAAAACTGAGATTAGCACGAAATTTGAACATAAAGATAACCCGTTTTATCGTGACGTTAAAACCCCGTAGTCCAAACGAGTACCGCCAGCTACTGTTCACCAGCTCACCAACCACCGTGTCGGCGCCGGCAAATTCATCTCACCTTTTTGCAAGCCGGTGGTTCCACCACGTTCCCGTTACGTTCGTGCACCGCACGGTCCAATCAATCCCCATCTTTGAAGTGGACCCAACAATTCTGAATCACACACCGGCGTAACCCTTGTCCCAAATTGTCTGTCCTCCCTCAGCCCGTTTCTCGGGGGGGGTGGGGACTGTTGAAAAAGAGTCATTCCAGCCATAATTCCCGCATTCCCCGATCATCTCGTACACTCTTTTATCCCCTTTCCATTTTTGCACCCCCACACACACACAGAGGTTCGTATAAGAACATCTTCTCTTTCTGAAAAGAAGGGATTTCAAAAGGTTGGTTAATAGCCACTCGTTCACACTTCACAGCTGCGGCCTGCGGGTCATTTCGCTGTGACCCATTTGCGTGTTCTTTTTTAGCCTCAGCTGAAATGGTCTTTGGCCCTCTTCTTTTGACCTTCCAAGCTCCCCCCACCCTTTCCGTTACCCTTTCCCCCACTCTGTTTCCTCCCGCGTCACTTCCTCTCGTCAATCTTTCTTGACCAACACCAAAGTCCCAATCTTTGCTCTCATTTATGATCTTCCCCTTGAAAAGTTTACCTTTTTCGAACTTGAAAGTTTTTGTCTTTGTTTGAGATTTCCATTGGATGGATCGTTTCTCAGGTAACATTCCTCTCGATTCTTTCTTTCTTCTCGATCCAAGAGATCCTCCTTCTTATTATCATTCTATAGTAATACCTTTTTGCTTATCTCTGCAATGCAACAGGGACAATTACCCTAAATTTCCTCAAATCCTCCATTTTTAAGATTGTAGATTTCAGAAATTTAGTCATTAAAAATCTCTACCCAAAACCCCTTTACCCGATCCAGCCTGTTCAATTGGGGAATGTTCTTTTAATTTTCTTTTCCCAGTTCCTATATCACACACCCCCATACCACCCACTCAAATCCAATCTACATATTTATATAGGAGTCCTCTCTTTCTTTTATCTTAAAATCTCAAGTTTTGGGTGGTCTTGCTGCGATGGGTTGCGCGAGTTCAAAGCAACCGGTGTGCCGGAACTGCCAGGCCCCGGTGCCCCGGAGCTACTCGATGCACGTCCACCACCCGCCTCAGCGAGATGGCGACACGTACCACGTCGTTTCTCTCACCTCCACCACATTAGGCTCCCTTAAACTCGACCCCCCATTAAACCACCACCATTACAAACTGCCTAATTCGCCTCCACCTCACCACAGCGATAACAAAGAGAATGCAGTTGATCCCGAAGCCATAAACAAAGATTTCTCCATGGGTGTCATTGAGGCCAAGACATGGTCCAAAATGATTGAAGAGAAGATCCCGAAAATCGTTCCCAAAACGCCCATTAGGACGCCTCCAGGAGAGCCGGAGACAATCAACGCGTGGGAGTTGATGGAAGGGCTAGACGATACGAGTCCGTTGCGACCGCCACACCATCTCCGTAGTTTTTCGTTTCATGTCAGTGCCAATACCCTTTCATTGAACCCGGAAGAAGACGGAGAAGTTACCCCCAAACCCATATGGCACGACAATGAGTCGATTACTCATTCAACTTTGCACTCTACTGCAACGTCAATAGTGTCCGATTTCGATCCGGATGTGATTACGGAATTCAGGAAATCACTGGAAGAGCTTCCGCCGGCAAATCCTTTTCATCTCAAGCCATTGGGCAATGAAAATGAGAAAGAGCAGCAGGCCATAGCCGGCAACAATGATGCATTGGAGGTGACATATGACAAGAAGTTGAATAGAGACAAGTTGGTTTTGTACTTTACGAGCTTAAGAGGGGTAAGGAAGACTTATGAGGATTGCTGCCATGTTAGAGTGATTCTAAAAGGAGTGGGTGTTCGATTAGATGAGAGGGATGTTTCGATGCATTCGGGTTTTAAGGAGGAGCTAAAAGAGCTCGTGGGAGATGGGTTTAATGGTGGTGGCTTGCCTCGGGTGTTTGTGGGGAGGAAATACATAGGCGGGGCTGAGGAAATTCGACGAATGCACGAAGAAGGACAACTCGAGAAGGTGTTAGAAGGTTGTGAAATGTTAAATAATGGTTGCGGCGGCGGCGGCGGCGGAATCGGTGGTGGTGGTGGTGGGGTTTGTGAGGCTTGTGGGGATATAAGGTTTATGCCTTGTGAGACATGCTCTGGGAGCTGTAAGATTTATTATGAAGGTGATTATGATGATGATGAAGAATGTGCTGAAGGCGAATTTGGGTTTCAAAGATGCCCTGACTGCAATGAGAATGGGCTAATAAGATGTCCAATTTGTTGCGATTGATTTTACTGCAACAAGTAAGTTTTTACATTTTGTGGGTTTGTTGGGTTCTTTTCCTGATTTTGTTGAGTTCCGAAGTTTGTACAGAATAGGGTGACCAAAAATAGGTTTCCAATCGCCAGTCGTGTCATGAAGACTGTAATACTTTTACAATATGTATCATGCTTTCCAGACTAAGAAAAATGATTAAAGAGGCTTGCAAACATTTCCCCTTTTAGGAAGATTGGGAAGCATAATTATGGCTTGCAATGATGGTCTCTTTTTTTTCTCCTTGAAATCTAAGATCTGGTCCATGTTTTGGTGTTGATTGGCTATTTGTCATACGTTTGACATGATTTCAAGACGCTTATTAATTAAGCAAGGAAGCCTGTGGTTAATTGATACACCCGTTCTTCTAGGTTTTTGTTTTGCTCAATGAGTGATTTTCTATTACGGATGACCTGTGCCTCACAGAGGGTTCTAGACTGGATTTTTCGAGTAATCTGATCGATGCAGCGACTTGAAACTTGGTAATTCCTGAGATTGCGACGCATTAGTTAGATCATTTTATTTGATGCATAAGCAATCGAGCTGGACTTGTCGTGATCTTGATTTTTTTAAGGGATTCATAGAGACTTTTCCATTATTGAATAAAAGAACGGAATGTGGTTGGCACCCACTATGCTAAGTCTGTGTTGTATGCGTCAATCTTCTCAACTCCGTATGCCCCCAAAATGAAGAGAAGTCGAGTCATTTCAGTCCTAGATGGAGAAAAGCCCTTTTCCATTGGTTCCAAAGTTGACAGGGAAGTTGCTCCGTTCTCTAAATGAGAAGTTCTGTACCTCTTCATTCCCACTTTTGCTGGAAAAAAGGTTAATAAAATGTCACATGGAATGAAAATAGGACCACACAGCATCAGAACAAGATTGTTTAGTTAGTTAAAGTAGCAGACTCATGGGCTGCTTTCATGGTGCCCCGTTGTCCCTGTCAAGTTTGATAAGGTTACCCAGTTGAACCTTTTCTATACGCTCTGGAGGGTCAAGTCCCTAATTCCTAATTCCTTCACTCGTTTGTTCTACCAACATTAGCATTGGTCACTTAAAAGTTACAACACCTGGATTTTGACAAGTCTTAGGAAGGAAATTGTTGAAACTAGGAAAATCTAGTTTATTGACGACGAGTACAAAGTCTAAATTCTTCGAGTATACACAAGTAGTAGGTCAGGTCGATTACCGCGAGACCGGCTCGTATCCTTTTCTCGGAATTTAATATCTTCTTTTAGAATCAAACCAACCACTATTTCTTCTAATAATATCTAGTCATAATCGCCTGCCAAGAAATCAATTGAATAAGAGCTCCTTAGCAAATTAGGTGAGTTTCCGGTCAGCTCAGGTTTATGACCACCCAACGCAAACATGCAAAAGAAGAATAGAAAGCATGGTCAAGCCTGTACCTCTGGGATTCAATGGTGAACTAGGAAGTTGCGAGTTGCCTTTAACGGAGTACCTGCAACGACTGGGAAAACATTTTGCAGCTGATCATACTCTGAGCTTGGCAATTCTGCTATATCGAGAAGCAATATTCAACGAAATCACGTGAGCAAGTGTTTTATACTAAAGCCATTACTACAGTAGAGCTTCTACCAAGTACGTACAACAGGGCATGGAGAAGAAAGCTGAAGCCGTAGGTCGTCCAAGACAGATATTCCTGAAATCGACTTCAAGTCCGTGATATCAAAACTACTGGGTAGAGCGTTAGTCCCGACTATGTGGTCCTCGTATCATCGACAGCATGTGAATGCGTAGAATAAGATATATAGACCTTTAGTGACAAATAATCATTGGGGGGGATGGATGGTGTAAAAGCCGAGAGTGACACTCCTGTGAGGCTGTGACAACAGCTCCAGTTTATGAAAGAGGGTCACTTAACCCAGAAAGATACAGAGGCTATAGTACAATGACCATCTATTCGTTAGGGCCTTGGCCATAAATCACAGGTAGAAGCCAATAATAGCAAGCAGACGAAGTGTTAAGTGAATGTAGCTTTGGCCATCTCCTGTCGTCCACATGTGCAATTTATTGCTACACGTAACAGACTTCCATCAATCTTGTTTCTCCAGGGTAACAGCATCATTCATTTCTTGCAACTTTCTGGTTTAAGACCCCCAGTTAATGCCAACAAACAACCATGTATTTAACGGGTTTGGCTTGTACCCATAACGAGGCCCCATGTTACGTCACTAAAAACCCAAAAAATCAGGAGCAATATTTTATTTTTTTTGGCTATTGCAATCTCGAGTTTCTAGGGTAACCATCTCAGTGAAGTTTTTTTCGCTTATGGTTCTTGTAAATGTGAGATTGTAGTGATGATGCCCGGATGTGACTCACTGCAATTCACACAATCTAAAGCACCGGCTCAAGAGCAGATTGACACAGAATGAACCACATCAAGTCCGGCGCTTAGGTTCTTTGAGGTCTTGCCTTCTTTAGTGGCCGGCGGCATTGGGAGGGTGGATGACGGGGACGACGGCAGCATTTTGGGAGGCGCCATCTACCTTGATCTGCGACGATCTCGTTAGATCTATGTAGATCTGGGCTTTTCTTCTTGATCTACTAGACCGCTTGGCTCTAAATCGATGTGGCCGGATATTCACCGGCGGCGGCCGGAATTCCACCGGCGGTGGCTGGAATCTGCCGGCAGAAGGGTGAGGTCAATGGAAGATTTGTGGGTTGATGGTGCTCTGTTTTATGCTTATGGGAGAGGTTGTCGTTGCTAGGTTCAGGTTTTTACAAATCCCGTGGCGGCCGGAATCCTGCCGGCGGCGGGCGGAATCTTGCCGGCAGCAATTCAGGATCTTTTAGCAGAGTGGGGGGTTTCACTGTGTGGTCGCGGGTTTTGGTGGTTGTTCACTGGGGAGTCCTGGGGTGGGTGGGGTGGGGGGGAAAGGGCCTCGGGGGGGTTTGGGTTTTTGGGCGTGTGTGTGCGTTGGGGGTGGGGGGAGGGGGGGTTGTGGCCCTTAGGAGGGGGGAGGGGTTTTCAGGATAACCTGTTCAAAGGGTGTTTGGGGGGGGGGGGGTTAGTCTTGCTTAATCCTTGGATTGTTTGGCTTGCTAATAGAATTTTCGGTTGCCGTGTCGAGGGTGGAAATGCCGGAAAGTTATTGTACACCGTGTGAAACGCCGGAGAATTACTGTGAACTGGGCAAGATTGATGGCATGTATCCTTAGCGCTGTGATCCCATTGAGTGTCGAGTAAACCTTCCAGTTCGTATGGCTTTAGTTGGCTTCCTCTTAGTAACCTTTGCACTTTTATATTTGCGTTTGTTTTGTATTTGTTTATTAGGTGTGTTTTTAACCTTTAGACTTATGCTTATTACTTAAAGTTAATCTAAAGTGTAAGATATGCTCTGCTTTAGTTTAATTGTAATTGGTTTTGAGTTTATAGGTTCGTTGTTAGTTTCCGACCTTTGTGGTCGTGTATACACAGAGTCACGGAAATGTCGTGACCTTTACTCGCCGTTGGGCATCTTTGTAACCCTTTTAATTTTCAATGCTATTCTCTTATTAACCAAAAAAAAAAGTAGGGACGTGTATTTTGCTAAGATATCTAGACTATGTAAACATGCACCCTTCTTATCCATGTAGTCCTACTCGGGGAAACATTACAGACTTTAACTCTCCAAGCATTAAAAGATCTGCAGCTCGTGAGGGTTGGGTTAGCTGCTTAATAACAACATTGTATGAAGTTGGCAGGCAGCAGGCATTAAAGAGAAATTGAACTTTGTATACAAAGCTGACAGAAACCCATGCGCATCAAGTTAGCGCTGCTATAAAGGATATACATCTGCCTTAAACGGCATTTACGCATGCACATACGGAATCACATACGTGTCCACAGAGAGAGAGGAGAGCAACAACAATGTTGACCTAAACAGATGTACTTGGATTTTGCAGTCACCTTTAGAAAAACCGATCCTAGTACGCCTACGGGTGTTTGTCATGGCACCACGAAGAGATATCTTCGCATCACGCAGGGGTTGAGCCGGTGAAGTAATAAAGAAAGCTCCATCACTAGAAATTTATGGCAGAACATGCAATGCAACCAATTCTAACAAGTTTGGAACAAATGCGTAGTTGGACAAAAAATCTCAGTCGAATAGAATTGGGTTGGGGTGCTGGGGGAGGGATCTATTTTTCCGATAATAATGCAGGCTCAAAATTTAACGGCTTTTATGCTATTTAAAATCATGCTAAACACTGCAGAATTACTAATTTTTTTTTTTGTTTACGGTTTACAACCGACAGCCAAGTTTTAACACAGCTGCAGAATTACTAATTAGTACTTGACATAAACAGCTTGCTACTATACACCAAAAGTCTATCTGAATATGCATCTAACTTCATATGAACGGCTGCAAACCCTACCAGATAGAAAACCTGTCTGTCCAGCATACGTTTCACTCTTTTTTAGCACCATGGGTAGCCAAATCAGCTGCAGCATTGGCTGCACGAGTGAGAACGCTTGACACCCAAAGAGCTCCTTTGGAGAAGTAACTGCTATTGACTACAGCATTAGCAGCTGCTGCTGTAGTTCGCCCTGTATATGATGCAGCTGATACAGTGACCTCTGAAACATGGTATTTTTTGTCCACAGATTTAACCTTCTCAATGCCTCCATAAACCTTATCAGTGAGCCCGATTCTGTTGCTAAGCTCCGCCATCTTGGCCATTGCAGTAGCTGATACCTGATGGGACTCGTCAAAAGTTTTAGCTTTGGCTAGTGCATCTTTTCCCACGACATATCCCTTTGCTACCATGGTTGTGACTACTTCTTGCGCCAGAGTTACAGCTTCCCCTGGAGTAGAAACAAACTCCCTTGCCTCAGTGGCCTGCTACAACAGAGTGCATTTTCTTAGCAAGTCAAGTTGCCCCCAGAAGTGAACAACCTATAAACAGCTTTACAATATAACCAAATGAGTAGAATACTAGATGCAATAGAAAAATTATTTGCATGAAACATAATGCAAAAGTTTATCTCTGGTTCTTAAACTCCAATAATCATCATCTCCTCAAAGCTAATTCTCTCCAGATAACTCGAATCAACTGATATCAGATCTTTTCTAAGAACCAAATATGTCTCCACTACATGCCAGAAGGCTTATATTGGGGTATATCCATTGACTTGGCCAATGGTGCTGTAATTTTAGCAATTAGATACTCGGATAAAAAAATGGGCAAGGACTTCCAATCGTCAACATACATCGCCAGAGTGAAGGTTAAGAATAACAAAAATGAGGAAACAGAGCGAAAGAAAGATTGCTGAAATAGGGACAAGAAACCATAGTTGCTCGAGCAGAGAAATGTTGGCCGAATAATTGCACAACTACTTGGCAATATCAATACCAGGGCTCCACATTACACTCTCTCTCAGATGCAGCCAGAGTAGGAATGCAGGAACAGCTACGGACCTGCAACAACTCAATGAGCCACGAACACTGGAGAGTCTAGCGGTTAGTCTAAGGATGAGTGAGTATACAATGCTGGTGTGGGGTGCATGTGCACTGAAGGATTTTGGCAGATTGACAGCCTCAGCTCCCTCTCGTCGGAATCCACGAGTTGGCAGCAGTATTACGGTATAAATATAATACAGACATTCAGCTCGCCTGGGCTAATTTTGACTCGATAAATTACCAGTCTAGGCATGAAGAAAAGTTGAAAATTCTAAAACACCTCAAACCAACTTAACGGTTCTTTTGCCCCTCTTTTTCCCCCCTGCATTATCCTTATCACTCTCTCTTTATTCCCCGAAAATGTCTACATAAAAATCCCATTCTGGCTCTTCTGTCTAACCGTGTTAAAAGTTAAATCAAGAGAGTTAGAGTCATCACTCATTGTTCAATTGAAATGTAAAACCAACACTTCCATCATGCAAAAGAAGCGCAAAGCAAAGAAAAGAACGTTGTCCTAGAAAATTTGCTTGCACCAAATGGCCATCAAGCAACCTCCTTAATATGCATCAAGCAACAGTGAAGGAAGAAGGTCTTTGATTTATGAGAGATACTTATGTAGAGAGACTAGGAGGAAGAGATCTTGCAACCCAACGCATTCTATTAAGGCTATAAAAATAAACTAATTGGCAAATGCATTCAACTCTGGATGGATTAGGGATTCTGGTAGTCCAAGCGAACAGCAGAGGAGGTTCCTTGCTTATGAAATGTAGTGCATTGGTTATTAAGAAACCTCAGGGAGGTACATCCGAACTTGCCCTGTAATTGTTGGGCAGCTTCTGAACTCTTCAGCAGGAGAAAAGGGAACAAATATACAGAAGAAAAAATATTCTGTCAAGTCACATAGGAAGTCTGTATGCTAAGATGCACGTTGACACTCTTCTTTAAGTAAGGCATCCCCAGTTCGTTCATTTTCTTTTTTGAGAGGGCAGCTGAGGCTGGCAAATGCCTTCATACGAAACACACAGCTCCAAGCTAGAAGTGCCCACAGGGATACATTAACAGATCAAGCCTATCCTCTAGCACTTGGAATCCATCACAAGATATTTCTTCTTAATATCTTTTTTCTTTTTTTTTTGGACAAGCAAATTCGAATAAAAACCATACCACTAAGCTCCTTCCAGTCTCCACCTTCCATAAATGGCTGTTCCAATAATCAGATTCATCTATGTGAGCTCCCCAGCGTGATATGTATACACATTGATCTACGATAGTAGCTCCATACTAAACACACAGCTCCAAGCTAGAAGTGCCCAGGGGGATACATTAACAGATCAAGCCTATCCTCTAGCACTTGGAATCCATCACAAGATATTTCTTCTTATTATCTTTTTTTTTTGGACTAGCAAAGTCGACTAAAAACCATACCACTAAGCTCCTTCCAGTCTCCACCTTCCACAAATGGCTGTTCCAATAATCAGATTCATCTATGTGAGCTCCCCAGCGTGATATGTATACGCATTGATCTACGATAGTAGCTCCCTAAAGCACAGATCAGGATATATGAGAAAGTCAAATGCTAGATACTGCAAGGAAAACAAGGAGGTGCGCGACTGAAATAATGCTGCAGTTACTGAAACATCTTGAACGTCCTTATCTTATTCTATAGCTAGCTACAAGCATTTAAGTAAGAACTTACACTGAGCAAGAGGGCAGTCTCCAGCGCATAAGCATCTTTAAATGTCACATACGCAGTACACGAACCTTCACCAGTTCTGTATTCAACAAAAAGCAATAGTTAATCAGACATGAGCAATGGTCTACAATTTGGAATATAACTGCGAAATCAAAACCAGTAGAAGACCCTGAAATCATGGCGGGTACCATGATCACCAGAATTAACAGCCATGGAAGGTACCAATACATGATGATCAGTTGTCCTGCTGCACATCACCTAGTAGGAACCAAGACGACAATCTAAGAGTTGATATAATAGTTTCTTACAACCTCCAGGTTACCAATATATCCTTCAAAAGTGTTCAGAATCTCGGGAGGAATTTTCTTTAATGACCACATAATATAGAAAATTTTGACCAACAGTATGTTTGCTGCATTAACAAGTGGAAAATGTAAAGCAATTTTGACAGGAAAGTTTTATAAAATGTAGAAGTTATTTAAGCAGGAAAACGCCAACAAAAAATTAGCAAAGTCAGAATAACAGAGATAAAAAATAGCTTGTCAGATTTAATTGAAGAACTAAAATTGCAGCGATTAGAACGCATAATTATCATTTCACAGAGAAATTTGGGTGTGGCCCTTCTAGTACAGCCAACAAGCAACAACAGAAATTCAAAATATTTCATTGAATGGCATATATTAAGTCGGTACATGGATGATGGCTCACGTAGCTTTTGCCTCATCCAAGACGACAGAGTGATGGTAGAAACCCCACCAAAAGTCATTACAATCCCAATCTAGTCTAAATCAAGAAGCTAGAACCTTTACAACTGATCAAGCCATATGGCAAGTTCCCACTAATCAAAGTCCCAAGTTATATAATTCCGGAAAATCTGAATGACTCGAAATTGATTTATCGCCCTAGAAGTGGGAACATCAAAAGCTACCTGATGAATTCCAGACATTCAACCTCTCCACAATAACTGAAAAAATCATAAACGTCCTTCTCTGTTGCTTTAGGAGACAAGCTTGTTACTTCAGCAGTATAAATGCCCGGATGCATGACTTCACACTAACAGCAATTTCCCAATTATGTTAATGAAACCTGGTTAGAGCAAATATAGTAAAATGTCAAGTAGCTAATTTCAAACAACTAAGCAAAAGTACTGCACAAAGCGTTAAAGTTTAAAATCCCCACACACAAAACTTCTCACACCACTCCGAATATCCAGTGTACATGGTATATACTATCGTTTAACCTAGGCACTGAAACTTCCTGATTATCATCCATGATCTTAAGATATGGCTATGTGAACGAGTGCAATAGCAATAGTAGCTCACCAATAAACCTAAAACATACTAAACTAGCGCCCTGAATCGGTCACTTCGTATGCTTGAATTGTCTGAGAAGAGTAAAATCTTACAAAAGAAAACTGACAAGATCCCAGGTCCTAAAAAAATCTTTGCAAGCAGTAGAAAACTATTCAAAATACTGCTGCCCGAAACAAGTACTTAGCCGAAGTATAATTGGCAATTTGGCATCATAATAAAAGGGTATTACCTGTTTCTGATCGAAGGTTGAATCGCACGGAAGGCAGAAAGGAGACTGCTAAGATTGGCAACGAAACCCAGATTACAGACTAAGTAGTATCCTCTCGTGTTAATCGCGACTACACATAATACTGATAACACGCATGATGCCGCACCATTACAGAGATAACTCTAGACCTTTAACAGTAGAGCGTGGGGGTACGAATAACAGTACAGGGGGATGATCAGATTAGAATTTTCATGTGCTTTCCATTGATTTTTTTTCCTTTCACATTTTGTGAATTGATTTGCACCAAATTATAAAAAAAAAAATTTGTGAATTGATGTGACATTTCGTGATGGTACAACCTAGCGACAATTGGACATAGTTAAATGTTTTTACTTGTTTCTTTAGTTTTTTTTAGTGACGCCAAAAAAATTACTAAAAATATGTAGCGACTATCAATTATCGTTATATAATATAATGATAGTTTAATAAATTTTATTTTAGCTTGGCAAAAAATCTAGAACTACTTTTGAATTCAATTTAATGTTTTTATGTACTGAATTAAATCATATGGAGTAAAATTTAGCCAAAAGTAAAAAAAAAAGAGCTCCGTAAAAAAAAAGTTGTTATAGCATAAAAGGGTTAACGTGTAATCTCCCTTATCTTAATATATATATGTATTTGGGTTTGGCCGGCACCTTCTATGCCTTCCAAATCTCAAATCTAATTTTCTCGCATCCTTACAATATTAAAATAGAGTTAAATAAGTATTAAATTTTGATTGGTCACAAAATAACCTTCCAACCCAGCCCATGACCTCCCTTTCCTTACTTTATTATTAATTGCTTCTCGTCCCGTGCATAGCACAAAATTTTAACTAGTATTCATGTAACTAGATTTAGCGGTGGAGGATCTGGTGCACTATTTTTTTTAATTGTAAATCTAAAACTACATTCAGTTAAATCTCTATCTTTGCTTAAAATTATCCGTAAAGTCAAAAACCTAACAAACATTATCCGTGCTAGATATTACTTCGTATTATGTGGTGTTCCATATTTACGTGCAACTAGTAGAATTGCACATAAGAATTCTATACATGAACAATCATTTTCGATGTACTTCATACTAATGTATCTCGATTTACAAACCATTTAGAAGCCTTTTTTTTCTTTTAATAATTGGTTAGCACCGATCGATGTAAATAGTCTTGATTAATTACATTTCTACCAAGGATATAGGCCTAAGGTTTTAAAAACTTTGTAACGAGTGTATGTATCTTAAGATTATAGTTCTTGCATTAATAGGCTATACACATGGAGACACTTATTTTCTTCTCTTTTCTTCTTTTCTTTTTTGGTATTACTTCTTCCTTTTTATATGTAAAGTTCAATTCTTCCATTGTACCAGTTTCATATCGTAAGAGTAGATAGGCTACAAAACTTGTATATTTAAGTATTATTATGCTACTCCTTATTACTTACCCAATGTGATATTTATATCTCTCATCACGCATTTTCACGTGTGGCCTGACTAATTTTTGCGTAGGCCTATCACGTGAATAAATAGATTCGCTAACAGGAAGGAATTAAATTTTGGATTGTCTGTTTAACATGAATACACACTCTAAGATATACAAACAATATTCTACTTCAACTCGTACCTTTGGGCGCAAGGAATTCTCCTATTCTGTTATTGAATTGAAAGCCGAGTTTGACAAGCAATTTTTGCTGCCATGACAAGAACTGCGAAACTTCCTAAAACACAAAATAATATTAGTTTTTCAAGTTGTTGGGACACAACCTATATCTATATATATAATATATAATAAACGAAACAGAAAAGCAGTGATAACTTTTTTACACGATACATCATTGCTTTTTTGCATGACACGTCCTCATATGTTTTTTTATCTGAAATAGACTTATAAATATTATATACTATATAGATAGTGTCACTAAAGGTCTCCAATATTATCTTGTATAGGTTCTTTATTATTAATTTATATCCTAGTAAGCCTTTTAATTTAAAAGTAATTCTAATCATTTTAAAATATTAACTAATCAATTTACTAATCTATTAAGACTTCATTTTGACAATTATGTCCTTAAAAAGTGGTCTCGAATATAAAAACTAAAATCCATAGACCCAAAAAAAAGAACATATGAGATTTGGAGCAAGCACATGATCTAATAATTGATTTAAATTTTAATCGGATCCTTATTTTCAATTTTAATTAATTTTGCAGGAGTAATGCGTGTTTTTTGTAAATCCTATATAATTGAAAAACCTAATACTTATAATTCTTAAACTCAACCCCATCAACATACTAACTTGTTAGGACTTAATATAAACTATTGTATCCTTAAAATCACTTTCTAATATGAATATATAAACTCATATATATGAAAAAACAAAAAAGATATTTTTGATATAGAAGAAAAAATAATGTTACAACAGAGATTAAACAACTTATGAGATATAGAACAAGAAAATGATCTAACAATTAATTTAATTTTTGATGGGTCCTTATTTTTAAATTTGATTAATTTCCCAAGAATAATGAGGGCTTTTTCCGTACGGATTGTATAATTTTAAAATTAACTCTAATCATTTTAAAATTCAACATAATCAACGAACTAACTTATTAGGAACTAATTTTGACTACTGTATCCCCAAAAATCACTCTTTACTGCGAATATAAAAATTTATATATCTGAAAAAAAAATAACATATTAGATTTAGATGGGAAAAAATGACGCTCTAGTTGACCTAATATACTATCTTTATTCATGCTTATAGATATATACTTTATATATTATAAGTTAACATTTTAAATAAGACCTCACGGCCAACACACTGGTTATATCCCATATATAAGGATTTAGAAAACAAATCAAGTATGAGATTTGAAAAAAAAAAACGATTAGTATACTCCTAATATATTTGGCAAAATATAAAACCTTTACAATGAATTTGTTTTAAATAATTTTACAAAGCTTATCATAATCGAATATAGACTAACAATTTATTTTTAATAGGATCGTAACAACCAATAAAAAGTATATTATTTTGGTAGTAGATTAAATTCACATGAACTAGACCATTTAGTAAGTGTTAGACTATAGCTTTAGAACTTAATTTTGACCATAATAGAGTCGATTATAATTATGAGTTGTGATTGTTGTGTGCAATTAATAACAATTATATGAACTAATCTCCACCTTACAATTGTTATCTTAGCATAAGGATATTTGTTAAATTTTACAAACTCATTGTTATCAACAAGAAAAACCTGACAAAAGTTGGTATACAAAAGTTACATTACGTTCTGATAAAATAATCCATGAAAAAATATCACTAAGGATATTTATTGGATGTAAGAACTATAGTTTTGTGACCAATAGTAAATATATAAGATATGGAATATCATGTATTAGTTTTGACTCTTAACACCTCAAAAACACTCCAAAATAAGGAGACGTCTTGAAATTAGTTCAGCAAAAGTGAATAACTTATTTGAAATTAATGAGATCATAAGTAAGTCCTTTAAATTTTTACTTAATCACTATTAACTCCTATGAGGATATGTCTGGTCATTAGCACCTTAAAAGCTTTCTAAACCTAAAGGATAGAATTTATATATAAGCATTTAGAATTAAAATTGATATGTAAAAAGTGTCACACTTCTTAATATTGCTATTAGGGTTCACGTTACCAACATGACTACTTCAATTATTCTAAATGCTAAGCATATATTTATTTAAAATGTTGATTGACGATCTAAAGCAAAAGCTGAAAGAATGCGAAGACAACACTGTAACACAATCTACTAATTGTTCTTCTAACTTTCAGTTTAAAGAAACTAAAGTAAACATATATGCTATGCGAATATTAAGCAAGAATTACATGACAAAGTAATTAAGACTTCAATTTTGTGTATGAGACAAATAAATGTTCAGCTAAATATCATGTTTGTATCTTGATAAGTCAGTGATTTTTTGAAACAAATGATTATAATGAAGAAGATAAGAAATGACAATGACATTTACAATTGCAAAGATAAAGAACTCTTAACCTAACTTTTCAAGCTGAGAGACTTAGTTTTGAGAGGCTACGAGCTGGACCACTAAAAGAACTTAATAATAATATAATACTGACAAGTGATTTGAAGCTTTTACAAATAAAGTATTAGAAATTTTCTTACCAAGAATTATAGTTTTAGCAAAAGTAGATTTTTTATTTTATAAGATGTTAATCTCTTTTTGTTTCTTGAAATGTAATATGTACTGATACACGTTTTGCAGCTTTTAAAAATAGTTTATTAACTCGCTCGAACTTGGCTCGGGATCCTAAACTATAATATCTAATAACTGAGGTGATAAATAAAATAATACTTTCTTTTCATGACACATCATTGCACCGTGTTTCTAATGTAATAAAAGTAGTAAAAACTAATGTTAAACATATTAATGTCGCTAAAGATCTCCAAACATTATTTTGGGCAGGTCCTTGATTTTACAATTAATTAAATCTGCAAATATAGTAAACATTTAAATAGTAAGCTTTATGCAATTCAAAAACCAATTTGAGAGATTCAAAATTCTATCACCAATATAATAACCGATTATGACTTAATTTGAATATTATATATTGAAAAATCTCTTTAACATGAAATAATTACATGTAAAACAAAAATTACTTAAGGGATTTACCACCAAAAAATTGTACTATTTCAAATTTATATTTGAGTTTTTTTATTTAATAAATAGTGTTTGTAAATTTTCTTTCTCATTGAATACATAATGTGATGATTATTGACAATTTAAGTCAAATTTCAACTGGATTGTCAACCTCGATAAATTCAAAGATGAATCTGACTTGATAAATATGTTAGTTAAAAAAATTAGTCAATGATTTTCTTACTATAAGGTTTTGCACTATTTTATTCAATTGTATTTGTTAAATGTTGAAATATCATAGTATGCAAATTTCATATGAGATATATAAAAAATTAGTGTAAATTAAAACCTTAAGTATGTGAGCATTTGTTAAATTCAACTAATTTTATGTTGCAAAAGTTTTAAACCAACTTTTTCTATATTATTTTTATTGTTAGTTATTAACTAAAAATGCCACATCATCCTTATTTAATTAGTCATGTTGATTAACTTTTATAAATGACATACTATAAACAAATATATGGACCAACATTTTCTCTATCAAAGTTAAACTCATATGTAGTTAGCATTATAAACAACCAATTGAAGGGAACAAATTATTTTTGATTGATATTTAAAAATAATAATAATGTCTTGTGCAATAGAAAATTGATCTCAACATGTTCTCCGCTTATTTTTATCAATAGAATTTACTTTTATCTTTTTTGTGTACTAAATATAGACTTTTAATTTTTGTTCATCTATATAGTTACCAAATCAGAATTAACAAATATGACAAGAAGATTGCTTATTAATATTTCACTAGAAGTGTTAATTTAGTTTATTACAAGAAAGTTCAATCCAAAAATTAAAGTGACTATCTTTGATGAAATAACCATAAAATTATAAAATTGTGTAATATATATTATTATGCATTTTAAAATTACTAATATAAATTATTATTAATAAAACCGTCTCGTGCTTGTCACGGATTTCTAGGCTAGTTTTGATAACACCTCTAATTTTTCAGTTTTTAACAACTTTCGGTGATTTGAAGCCAAATTGCCTCGACAAAAAAGGCTTCCACTAATTGCATTATTGATTATAATGAGATTAATAAAAAGGTTGCTTTAACACGCCAAACCACAATTGCTACTATTTTTCATCATGCACGAGTTCAAATTTAAAGGTTTCCGTAGAGATGTCAATGGGCCGGCCCAGCCCCGACCCAGTAAGCCAAAAGAGAAAACGGGCTGGGACCAGGCTTCAGGGGTGGGGAACTGGGCCCAGGCCGGGCCTGAGCCTGATTTTTTTTTAATTTCTTTCTATTCATGTTTTATGTTGCGAAAAAATTAAATTTTGAATAAATTTATTGATTGGCCCTCCTCCTTTTGCTTAATTATCTAGTCCATTTAAAAATTCATTGCCTTTGTTAGGATAAAATGCATGTTCCTTGTAACCAACTGGCCCTCTCAGATTCATCTGTGTCATGGTTTTCATGTTCTAGTTTGCTGTGGTGGACTCCGGAGTTAAAAAGCTTGAAATAACACTGACAAAAATTATTAGAGTTAGATGGATACACGCATAATAGCTTGTTTTTAGAGCTTTATAAGGACGATAGAAGTTTATTTAAGAAAAACTTATGGGCGGGTTTGACCAATTAAACTATCATATTATCCTAATTAATTACACATACATTTACACATGTTATTCAAATGCTAAATTATTGGTCATTTTGTCACATTAAAAATTACTTTTAATACTTAAACGAGAGCATGAACATATAAAAGTGTTCATAAATATACTCGCGAACGACTCGTTAAGCATGAGATTTTTATATAGAGTTTTATGTTAAAGTTGGACTATATGCATAATTGTCAAGAAAATTAAAAGACCTAAACCTAGATAACTTCAAAAGTCAAGCCTAAATAACCTAAGCCCAAGATATTAATCACAAAAGCCAAGCCCAAAAAATTAAAGGCCCAAAAAGGGCCAACAACAGGCCTGGCCATTTATAGTTTGGGTTGGGTCGGGCCAGGCTTTTTCCTCCAATTATTCGGCATGGCCCTGGGCGCTATGGACCAGGGCCGTCACTATTTATGTTTAGGGTCGGGCTGGCCCGGCCGTTTTAGGGCCACGTCAGACTGGCCCACGGGCAGTCCGACCCTTTTAACATCTCTAGGTTTCTGTAAACTCGAGAAACAATCCTAACAACTACGACTCTGTCAACATTGAGGATATATGGATTCCTTGCCCAAGAACTTGGCCAAGAAGTAGACAAGAGAAGTTGGGCCAAAGACAATAGTAATCAAAATACTTTTAGGGGTCTGGTTTAAATTGAAAGAAATTTTGCCTCATGCGCATGCAACGACCATCACAATTAGGTGTTTTTCTAAAGAAAGTTTTTTGACTGTTATCTTGATTGTAAGAAGATAGTTATAGTCTTCCGTGTAGTGACAATAAATGGTCGTAAAATGAGTGACTTTTATTTACTAATGCTAAAAAGTGTAGTTAAGATTTGTCGCTGAAAGTATTAGCAAAAATTTCACTAACTTTGTTTAACGACTATTAATTCGCTCCACAAGGGGTTATAACTATCTAGCAGCAAAAATATATCCTTTTGAAAATAATTAAAGCTTTTGGGCCAAGATTACGTTTTTTTTTTCTTTTCTCTTTTTGAAACTTTAATCTTTAATAGAACTTTTTACGCTTCGCTCCATTCAAAAGCAAACATCTAATTTTTCCCTAAGTTTCAATGTAAATGTTAACAATGTTGCAGAGACCTTAATATAAAGGGGCATAGGAGGATATTTGTTGTTCCCTTATAGTTTTTCATGGCAAAAAGATCGTTTTCTCTGAAGAATTAGGACTGTACCATTGTCACATCCCCATCCTCCCCCCCCCCCCCTAAGTTAGATAGATAGTATTCATTTTCAATCTAATTAGGATATTGTTCTGGGTTACTGTTCAATCTAATTAGATAGAGGAGAAAGATATTGTTCTGCAATTGTCAAGCCGTGGGTTACCCAGAAACTTCCTGTAAGCATCATGAATGATGACCTCACAATTAATACCAACATGTTGCATTTTGATTAAGACCCTTGATTCTGTAAGAAAAGCCCTTGTCACTTTCTCATCATATACAAGGGGGTACCAATGTATATAATGTCTGTGTTCATTTCATTTCTCTTCTAATTATTGGGTATCATCAACTTGCTCATAATCAACCCTAGGTCAATTGCAACTCTGAATTCTTAGGTCACTTTCACATTATTTGATCTGATAATTGTACTATAGTCCTTTTCCCACCATGGTTCTTGCTTGATATATAGTGGACAATGCATGATGAACATGTACATTCTGGTGTTATCTAGCATCTACAAGAAAGAAAAGTGGAACCACATGTGCTTTGGGTGTAGGAAGCTTAATATGTAAGAAAAATGACTTAGTTTATGCAAGCTTTGGAGCCCTGTATATTAAAGTAGATCAAGTTTGAAAGGTGGTATGCCTTAAAGTCATAAGAGATCTTTTGAGATTCTGCTTAGACTCTCTTGTCCAGAATCATAGACTTTCAGAAAGAGAGAGGGATCTGAGAAAGACCAATGCGCATATTTGGGCTTTCTGTGCTGACACTGATTCTTGAAAACTAAACCACTTGTCTGGATTACTGGAATCAATTGTCAAGCAAATAGTAAGCTATATATATAGGGGAATTGTACGAGTACAAGCCCTTTTTTATTGTACAACTTGATCACAGATACATGTCCGTCGGCAAGGGCATGTATCTAATCTAGTACTTCAGCTCTAAATTTTTTAACACTTCATTGGCGTGGCGGCCAAAGAGGTCAAAAATGCATACATTACATGATTAAACTTCTAATTATGGAAGCTTCAGGGCTTTCCGCGTCAATGGTAGCCAGCAGCTGAGACAATCTTTCGCTAAGATCATCCACCTCCTTGTGCAGGCTCCTAACATAGTTGCATGTCTCCTGGAGAACCTTAGAAGCCGATACCTGTCATCAACAAAAAAATCGATTCATTCTTCGACGTTCTTACTTACCATCTGTCACGAGTTATGAGTATGTAATGTCTATTAGTACAAGTGAGGTATAGGACCACAAACATGTGTATACACCAAGACCCCTCGACAGTTGAAAGTGTTGTTTGTCAAGTGGTGCATGTTAGCATGGCATGCAAAGCATGTCAACTACACTAGGGAACCACCAATTTATAGCACTGTAAAATACTAAGCCAAGTGCGTGAGACCAGCCTTGGTGCAATGCCAAAGTTGTGGCTTGCTAAGCTTTGCCAAGCAAAGGGTGAGTAATTCTAATTCGCCCCAGATTATGATGGAATGAGAACCCTTCGTGCCCGCCCTTGATCTGTCCCCCCATTGCATTGACTCGTATCATGTATGTGTTGCTGAAAAGCATACAACCTAAAGTAACAGAAGCGCGACTTTATATGCTTTTGTTGAAGCCAATAGTAATATAAGTGGTGTCCAAATTAAAACCTTGTTGGAGCGCCTGTTGTTGCGAATCTCCGGAAGGAGTTGTTGTAACTTCGAGACGAGCTCAATGATCTGATCATCCGTGATCCTGGAAACCCCCGCGGACTGCCTCGACCTTCTGTTAGACATCTTCGCTCACAATATATAATATGTTGCTTTTGGCTATGTCAAAATACTGTGTCTAGCTAGGTAGCTTAGATGTGCCAGATAAGAAGAACTACGATCAGAGAAGGTAAGGAGGAAAATTCCGGCGAAGAGTGATCAAACTAGCTAGACTTGGGAAAGAAGAAGAAGAAGAGCAGTGTGGTAGAAGCACAAGTAAAGAATAGGTCGTGTTAGATATAGACTTGGCTGAAAAGGGACTTAAATAATGAGAGGGATTGGACCACAAGGGAAGAGAAAGAGAGTGTACAATATCATAGACAGTCACAGTGATGTTGGACGTGAAGAGGACAATTGCATGGAAGAAAGCAGTGGACTAGGCTTGTTATATAAGTACATGAGAGAGAGAGAGAGGGGGGAGGCCAGACTTTTTAATTTCTGTGTGTTTTGTTCCCAACTTGGGGTTTGATCTCAAGTGGGCTTGATGAAATGTGTTTGTTTTTGTACAAACAAAGTGGCCCTTCATGTGTATGTTTCCATGCACATTACCATGTGATCATTAGACACCCATCCCCTCCATTTAGAAAACTCTGAATGTAATTTGCAGTTACCTATAACATCATGCCACAGAAGTCATGCTCCTCGATGCTAAATCTTTATTGTAACTGCGAAAGGCTCTTATGTGTTATCACCGAGCAGTTTCATTCAATAAAATACTCAAAAGCAGTGTGCTGACGATCATAGCAAAAAGTTATCAGCGCTCAATCTTTAAATCGACTAATAAATTCATATTTGGTATGTACTGAATATGTTTAATTACAGTACCACACTCGGTAGGTAACTGGTTTCGTCCTTCACTCTTGACAAAGCACTTTGGAATCGACCATTCAAGGTGTCGCAGAATAAGCTGTCTAGGGTCATCTCACCTTACCCTACAATAACAAGCACTACAACTTCTGTTGCAGACATACAAGATCTGGTCAATTAATACTTCAAGATTTTTGCAATCCTAGTTAATTGGTACCAAGTAGTAGCATGCCTAGCAACACCTTCCTGGTACCAACCATTTGTGACATGGCTTTTACTAGGCAATTTTTTGATTAAACCTACTTGTCCTCAATCGTTCCTCTCTCCCTGTGTCTTTTTTAAAACTCTTTGTCATGAGCTTTTGTAAATCGCGCTTAGTGTGGTCTTTAAACATATATATTTTAGAAAGCACGAGTTTAATACACAATATCATAATTAGAATCTGCGACCTTATCCTCGCAAAAACCCAACTGTTGACGCACGTATGAGTGATTGTACACGTACCTGCATGGGGTAGGGCCTAAGGTCATTGGTCCTTTTGTCTTCAACCGCAAAGAGAAAAAAAGGACAAGATCAATTTCACACTTATTTTTTACGAACTCACATGTCGACAAAGGACTAAATGACGCTAATATATCCTTTATAAGAATAAAAACCTGTAACCTAACAAGTACAATACCGTATCCAGTCTTGACCTTGGACAGTGTCCATACACATCTTGGTGAATGGTGATTATCATATGCCCATAGATTCAAACAATGCTATTACTCGCGTTCTCTTCAATCACAACTAGAGAAAAGAACGAGAGGAATTTCACACCCGAACGCGTCTCCAGAAAGGTCTTTTAGCGGTAAAGGATAAAATTTACTAACTCACCGTCAAAATAATTGAAGAGACAAAAAAACAGTATTCTTCCTCCATTTGGGAATTAGTTACGTGTAATGTGGAGGTAAATGTACAGTAACTTACATATATGGTATGGAGTGTCTAATAATTGAATTTCCCCCTTGTAAGGGACAACACCATGAGAGTGTCAGAAGGGGCTTTGATTGTCAAATTTCCATGTCACATGCTTTTCCCCTTTACTGAAGACATGACACGTGGCCTAGTACTAGACGTATTATTTAGGAAAGAGATTGCTAAAAAAAAGGCAAGGCAATTAAATAACAATGTTTTTGTCGAAGCAGTGTCACGTGTTACCAGAATATACTTGCTCTCATTTTTGGGTCAATGTATTAATATGATGTTATATTCTTTTCACATCAGCTTCTAAAGTGATTTTCTTACTTTGAACGTCACGTGGCGCAAGTTTAAGGTTTAAAGCGTATTTGGACAAAGTATTTCCACCGTAAGTTATCTTAACGATATTTGATGTTCAGTAATCATAAAAAGGAATTGAAAATTTTAGGCCCTCAAAATTCTTTTCAAGGTTTAAAGCGTACTTGGACGAAGTATTTCCACCGTAAGTTATCTTAACGATATTTGATGTTCAGTAATCATAAAAAGAGAACTTAATAGAATTTGAAAAGAATTTTGAGGGTCGAAAATTTTCAGTTAATATAATCACTGTATATATAAAAAATGTCTTATAAGAGTACAATTCAAAATTTCTTTTGTACCACGTTTCTTTCTACTTTTCAATTGTTCATCACTCTCTCTCTCTCATTCTATTTTAATCCCACTACATGTATTTATTCTATAACCAATTATCATGATACAATAACCATGTGCTAAAGTTGTCAAGAATTAAACTTTTCAAATTTTGAGATTGTAAAATGCAAGTATACGAAGAAAAATAAAGAGATTCTGAATTTCGTGGTACTTTAAAATTATTCATCTAAACATATTCTAAGGCTCCTTAGAACTACGAACAAACTTGCGGCCGTGTTGAATTCTTCTCCCTAAGCTATATTGTTACGTAATTATAGGCCTTTCTTATGTTTGTTTGGCCTAGTCTTAGTCGCCTGCTAAAGTATGGTTTTATGCCTCTCTATTAATTAGTTAAGTTTAAGGGTTGGCGTGTTAGCTAGTTATATAATCATGTCTGATTATCCTCATTCGACTCTCATTTAGCATAAATTGTATTTCCTTCTTTTCTTTTTCTTTTACTTTTTGTACACACTTGACATTTTGGGTGCATGTTGAACCTTTATGTGAACCAAGCCCACCTTTGAAAATAAGTAGTAAAAGTGGGAGCCATGAAAGGGAAAGGTCATGTTTTCAAAATAATAGATTTGAGCACGTAAAGACAGCAACGTAGCATGCAATTTGATTCAATTGCAAGTGATTTTCATTTTCTTCTTTCTTCACTTTTCACCGTGAGTTGAATTCGACATTCCTCTTTTGGGAAAACTGGTTATAGTCAATTGCAGAGTTAGAATTTGTTAATAATGTAGATAAAGTTCAGTACCAATTTTTTGTATTTCGGTGCCCTTCGAGTATTTTGGTATTTCGGTAGGCTTCAAAATTTTAATATCTCGGTATCTCGGTACTCTTCAAAATTTTAGAATCCCATATTTCGTTACGCTTTGGGTCATACAAAAACCATATTGATTTGCCTTAGTGAGATAGTCTTATTAATAGAACCACGTGGATTGGTATTTTGGTAATTTGGTATAATACCAAAATTGAACCCCTAAAATAAAAAACCGATTTGAAAACCCCAAAATTTCAGAAAGGAAAACCGAGGGATGACAATGGATTAAAGAGTGGGGGATGAGTTGCATAAGGTGTCTTAGCATCAAGATATCCCGTGACTTTGGACCGATAAAAATGGACAACACATCAGAGTCAAGTTGAGCAAAAAATAAATGTGAGTTTGCACAGTGGGACCGTGGATGACAGTGGACTCGTGGTCTGATGAGGCAGTGGTCGACACACAAATTATTAACGACACCGATTTACAGATTTATGTGCATCAGAGCCCTCCCTGTCAGTATACCAGATATTTTGATAAGTCACTAGCAAAACAAAGTTAGAATTTCGGTAGCGATTTACGGAACAATTTTATCCGTGTGGTCAATATTTTGCTATATACTGGGGTACTCAATATGCTCACCCTTTTTGGGTTATATATATTTCAAATTTGAAAGTTTTTCCACACCTTAAAGAAAATGATAGTGATGGGCACGTAGATGCAGGATCAAGTACATCATTTTCTTGTCTGAATAGTTAAGGAAAAGGTCTGATAAGGGAAAAAAAGAGAAAAAGGCAGAGAAAGAAAATTAAATAAATAAGAGAGGTTCTATCAAGGTTTCTTATTGTTTTAATCTCCCGCTCAAATACCTGGAATCGCCAAGGTGAGTACGTTAATTTTGCTTTTATGCATTTTCCTTGTTTACCGTTTAGAACAGTCTTAGAGGATTTCGGTAAGTAAGGGTTAATTCTTAAGGTATCTATCTATATATATTTGGATTTGGTTGACATCTTTTATGCCTTCCAAACTCCAAATCTTATTTTCTTAAATTCTTACAAATTTAAAATAGAACTTAATATGTGTTAAATTTTGATTGGCCATAAAATAACTTCCAACCCCATGAACTCCATTCTTCCATTTGTTTCCATACAAAGGCTCAATCCAATTATGTCCGTAGCGTTTCTCATAATTAATTAATACCATTTTCGTGTATAGCACGAGATTTTAATTAACACCTTTCTTCCCGTGCATAGCACGAGATTTAGCTAGTAAGATATGATTCTCTTAGCAAGAATTATCTTCTTCTTGTAACTGTTTCTTTGTGTCAGATATCAACGCAGTTCTACTAAAGATGTTGCATCTTTGGTTGACATCATTCGGAAAAACGAAAGCCTAGGCCCAGGAATAGTTATACGTCACAGCCCATGTCATTTGGGATGGACCATTCTGACCCCATAACCCAAATAAGCCCAAACAAATATCAGGCTATACTTTAATAGGCCCAAGAATATTTGGCACAGCCCACGTCACTCCAGGACGGACCACTGAGCCCATTTCCATTATAAGCCCTAAAAATACCAGGTTAGATAAATTAGGTAACCCACATTATCTAAACTTAGGTAGAGTTGGCGTGTCGTGCAAATGATAAAAGCCAACTGCTAGGCCATTTTCAGTACTCAGCTTTGCAGGTCCGACCGGCCTCAGGCCTGTCCGCCTGTTGTTGGTTTCATACCAGTAGCGTAACACTGACAAAAAATGACGCCATATAATAGACTCGTAAAAATTAACTATATAGAGAAATTTTTAAGGGCATAAAACTTACGATGTCATAGTACGCAACCAATGTCATGAAATTTGTGTCAAATCGTATCCATCTATCGTTGATCCGTTAAAAATTATACTTTTTTGCTAATGTGATCTGTACGTACTTTAAAAATTGTCAATAGTATATGCACAAATTAGAGTTTGTCTTTTCCTTTTCAATTTCTCCAAATTTTCAAATTAGAGAAAGAAAAACCCTAAGTTCCAAATTAGGGTTCATTTTTTCCTTCCCTTATTTTCTCTATGGCGGTGGCTGGTGGACAATGCTAGTCGTGAGTCATTTGGTTGAGCGAGAGAAGATGAAAAGGCGGTGGCAGCTTTTTGTAGTGATGGCGATAGTGGGTGATTGTAGTGAGTTTGACGGTGTTCAATGGTGTGCTTAAACTGGGTTTGGCACTGGTCAGTGGTGGTAGTTGTGGGTTTGCGTTCATTGTGGTTTAACAGTGCTGATTATAATGGGCTTGATGGTTGTTGTGAGTTTGCCGGTGGGTGGATTTGGACGGTGGAGGGAGATAGAGAGGGAGAGGGAAGGAGTAGGGAGGATGGTGGATATGATGGAGGCAAGGACGGTTTTAGAATGAAGCGATGGTTGCTGTAGGATGCAGTTGTGGTGGGATCTAGAGGGTGTTGTTATGGTGATGTGGTGGTTACTGTGATGTGCGGAAGTGGGATGATGTACGGGTGGTGGCTGGCCTGTGATGTGGAGGTAGTGGTTTGTCTATGATGGGATGGGAGAGAAGAAAGAGTTTTAAAAAGAATAAAAAAATCAAAACTAACTAATCAGCCTAATATTATGATAGAAATCAGAAGTAACATTACAATCTCCCGTGGCCATTGTTTTTCGCCATTTTTTTTTTTGGACCCCCTATCCCCAAACAAAAAACAATTAAATTTGTTTGGAAGACGAGAGGGGAGTGTTGGGCCCCTGTCCAGAAAATCAGAAACTCTTGGACAGCCCATCACGAACCACATAGCCCTTGGAAGGAACCGAGAAGCCTGATTTGGGGGCTCTAACTCGGAAGTTGGAATGAGTAATGGAATTGGAAACATAACAATCCAAAAGACGCTTCATTACCAGCCTCAGACCAGCAATGCAAACACCTAGGCCTGCCAAGGTTTTTTGTCCTAACAACCACTTATCCCGTCCGATCAAATAAGAGTGTCTTCTCTTTTTCACCGCGAGACTCCTATTAACTTCGTCAGGACGTGATGTGATGTGATGAATGTCTCAACGAGTATTTTTTTCTATCCAAGTCGACCTCTATTAAGAACATGGATCAGGAATTTTGCACCTAGGAAAGCTTAAGAGTTTTCTCATTTTAGTCACCAAATTTTGGTAGTTAGAGGAGTTGTCTTTCAGTATTGATACTATCTTTGTTTCAGTAAACGAGTTTGTAGTTTCAACGTTAGACTTTTAACCTAATTTGGAAATGTGGTAGAACTTGCCGTTCCTGAATACTTGCTTTCATTTGAATAAGGTAAAATTTTGCTTTGCAATTCATCTGATTGTTCCGGGTTTGGATGACGAACATGCTAAGGCTGGTCGGGATTTTTTTTCATATGCTTGTTAGGCTGCCGCGCACTTAGGTGTTCTCCGTAAAAATTAAAATAACTTTTATAAAAATATGAATGAAATAAAAAACGAAAAAGATGAGAAGGAGTTTAGAGGTTTGATCACAGCAGCTAATGTAGTCATCTCCGTTGAGGTAATGGCTTCTTGAACAAAAAGAGGGTGATCATTTGACTCCATTATTGCAAACTTCACTTCGAGTTGTTCACAAAGTAACAAATTTTAGATCTTGCAACTTTTAAATATTCTGAGGCAGTAGACAATACGGGCAGATAATTTGTATTATTCAATGTTTGCAAGCTTTTGGGACATATTCAGCAACCAGGTAACCTAGATTGTAGATGACTGCAATGCTTATTTGTCTGCCTGCAGATGAGGAGGCATCAGAGGGAACTATCGTACAATGGGCCCTAAATGGAGCCATATTTAATTTTGATCCTCAATAGGGAAACTTTACCTTAAGGTTTGTGCTTCTTATAACGTTTGAACTTTGGACGTGCTGTCTCATGCCATTTATATCTAGCATGATACTTTGCAGGTCACCACATAAGTGTATGGACAGGGAGCGAGTCATCTCGTCATAGAAAGCAGCAGAGGAAATGCTCATCTTGTGCGATCCTTATCTATTAGGGAACCCGAAAATGTTAGCTCCCTTGACAATTCACTTGTTAGAGTTTGCAAACATTTCCATCAAAGGAGGTTCCGTCCAGGGCTTGGACCATATGCTTCCGAGTAAAAAATGAAGTTGTTCCATGTATATGATAATTGGTTGGACGGTATGTCGTAATTTGCAGCTTTGTCCAGACTCATTCTGGTTCTAAATGCTTTTTATTTCTCAAAGAAGACTAATTTGATTCTGAAGAGTCACAATATTGAGGGCATCTGGCCTTTGTTTCACGTGATCAATGTACAAGGGTATACTTTCTGTACTTGCTGGCATCTACCTATGGATGACACAGATGATTGATGGTGCAGGTTGGGTGTGCTCTAAGAGACCTCATTTTGAGAAAGTATGCCGGAACCTCAAAGTAAAGAAAGAAACACTAACAGAATCTGATATCTGTGAAACAATTTTCGGAACTAGTATTGTCCATTGCAGAAAAAAACGGAGATGTGTCATCCAATTCTTAAAATTTTGTCTAGTGAAATAATGTTTATGGTCTGACCTAGTCTGTCGTGGCTTTGTGTCGGTTTTTCTTTCTTCACTTTTCACCGGAAGTTGGATTGGAACGGTCTTCTTTTCGGGAAAATGGTAATAGGGAATTGCAGAGTTAGAATTTGTGAATAATGTTGAAAATTTTTTATGCCAAAATTATGTATCTCAGTGCGCTTTGAGTATTTTGGTACTCTTCAAAATTTTAATATCTCGGTATTTTGGTACACTTTGGGTCATACGAAAACCATATTGATTTGCCATAGTGAGATAGCCATACTGAACAGGACCACGTGGATTGATATTTTGGTATAATACCTAAATACCAAAATTGAACCCCTAAAATAAAAAACGGCAAAGCCCCAAAATTTCAAAAAGAAAGTCAAGGGATGTCACTGTATTAAAGAAGGGGGGATGACTTGCATAATGTCACGGAACAAACACTTCCCTAAGTCGATCGTGCAAGAAAACAAACGTTTGGGGAATGAATCCCACTATATTACTTGGAGAAAGCTTAGTACAGGGATACTTGGGATAACTATTGGATGGATTATCTAGGATGGCTTGACTAAGTGAAGCATTGACTTTATATACTAGTTCACGTTCTTAACGGATTGTGGAGATGCATGCAATCATACGGTGTACATTCACCCAGTATAACTTTTCACAATATTCACAAGCCTCTCTATTATTCTAGACTCTTTCTAGAATACTCTTCTAGGATTCTAGAGCTATCCATCATTACTCTAAAATATGTCCATATGTACAAGAACAAAAGTGTTTAAAGAAATGCGAAACCTTCCGGAGACCTTGCCCATTCATCGCCAAGTAAGTGTCTGTTCCCAACCTATTCTGGTCGTACCCAAAGGCCCACTACGGTCCCATTTTGCATGACACGTCCGCACCATTGACACAAGCATGCCCCCGGCACCTTACGCACTCCGTCGCGCCCATGCGCCACAATCATATCATCATGCCCCCGGGCACCACACTCATTCATCACACCATGCGCACCTTGCCTTGGTCATGGACCATGCTTGAACCCACTCTCTGGAGTGTACATCACCCGCAGGGATAGGCGACTCCTCCGGGACACTATCTCTACCAGGGAGCTCTTCAACTCCCATTCCGCCAGGTAGACGGCTCCTCCGGGATGTTACCTCGGCCAGTCGGGTAGACGGCTCCTCCGGGATGCTACCTTGACATGCTCCGAGTGCTCCGGCATAAGGACTCACCCGCGGGGATAGGCGACTTCTCCGGGACACTATCTCTGCCAGGGAGCTCTTCAACTCCCCTTCCGCCAGGTAGACGGCTCTTCCGGGATGCTACCTCGGCCAGTCGGGTAGACGGCTCCTCCGGGATGCTACCTTGACATGCTCCGAGTGCTCCGGCATAAGGACTCACCCGCGGGGATAGGCGACTCCTCCGGGACACTATCTCTGCCAGGGAGCTCTTCAACTCCCCTTCCGCCAGGTAGACGGCTCCTCCGGGATGCTACCTCGGCCAGTCGGGTAGACGGCTCCTCCGGGATGCTACCTTGACTCGCTCCAAGTGCTCCGGCATAAGGACTCACCCGCAGGGATAGGCGACTCCTCCGGGACACTATCTCTGCCAGGGAGCTCTTCAACTCCCCTTCCGCCAGGTAGACGGCTCCCCCGGGATGCTACCTTGGCCGGCCGGGTAGACGGCTCCTCCGGGATGCTACCTTGGCCTGCGGAATAGACGACTCCTCCGGGACACTATCTCCGTCAGGGTGCCTGCGTGACTGGCCTACGTGCTCCGGCACTGGGGGCTTGCGTCGGCACCCCTAGGGACTATGACCCCCGGGTCACTCCGAGATGGGAGCAGGTCTTCGGAGGGCATCGCGCCTAGTTCACCTGATAGTTAGGCGTTAGGTCTTCCCCACCGCTGCCAAACCTGTGGGACTCCGCAAGGGCTTGGATTGGAGGCTAGATCAAGGGGGTTCTCTGGCCACACCGATGCGGTGGGAGCCAGTCTTTCCAGACAGACAGAGCGACGCTGTGAGGAGCAGGCCGGTTGAATATGCGATCTGACAGTCCATGGAGCACCGGCACTCGTGGACCCCCCGGTGACGTGTCACTCCCGGGGAGCGCCACGTGTCGGTTAATGACATCATCATCTCAATCTCTATAAATAGAGGTCTTGAGAATTCATTAGAAGAGGATAACGGATTTGGACTTCTTCTTCACTCTCACATTTTCACTTTCTCACTCTAGAATCCTAGAGAGAGAAACATACATGACCCTGACTTTGGACCTAAGCATCGGACTGTGACTGTCGTCGTATATTCATCCTGCGCTATCGCCCTCGCAGCACTGCCACCCTCAAGCTCTGTCTGGGAAGCCCTTGGTCTCTGCCCTTGTTCCACCCTTGCTGTCTCTCACTTTACATACTTGGAAGCTGACTCGGACTGCAGCCTTTGTGGCACCTCCACGTAAGTACGACCCCACTTTCCTTGGCATCATTTTGGCGACTCCGCTGGGGAGGTGAGCATCGTACTGCAGTCTGTCTATCTTCTGCACTCAGTCTCCATGCCTAGACAACGAAAAGCTACGAGGGCTGCCAGCCAGGGCCTTATCCACACCGTACAAGAGGAGGATCACCTCGGCGAACAAGAAGGGACTAGTGCTATGCGTCTCCAAGACCAGCCACAAACTACCGCACCTGACATACAAGTTGCAGTCAACGCAGCCATCCAGCAGTTTTCGCCCACTATAGCCACTCTTATGACAGCCATGGTGGAAATGCAAAAATCAATCCAAGTCTTGACTTCACAATCACCGATTTCCCAAAGCCTTAGAGCTCTGCACCCTGTGCCCATTACTCACCCCGTGTTATCCCAAGATCCAGGTTTGGCCCCTCCTGCTCATATCCAACCTTCAAGGCCTGGGCTAGTTTTGGACACTGCTCAGGCCCCAGTGTCGCGACCACCGCTGCCTTGGTCCTCCGGGCCCTCGACAGTAGGACTCGCGGCACCTCAGCCCCCGGCGCCACGCATTGCCCTTGCTCGAAGCACTTCGGAGACTCACGAATCAATTGAGATGGAGCCTAACCCGAACATAACTAGTCGGAACCTAAACACAAGTCACTCCCCCGGCTTACTCCAGTCGACTTTTCCTGACGACCGGCCTCCAGCAGCTGACACTACCCATGTACAAACCATGCCCCAACAAGTTGCTCACCACCACCAACCCCTCTCTACCATCATCATCCCCTCAATGCCTCAGGTTGTACCGTCTGGGGGCTCTGGTGCTCGAATCATCACGACAGGGCACAAACCCTCACATGCGTCGTACGTCACCAAGCATGACTTAGATGCCCTCCTTCACCGTCTCAAGCAGTCATCCTCACCCCACTCCGCCTCTAAGCTGTCAGGTCATGCTCCCTACTTTGGCAGCCTTGCTACTAAGCCCTACCCTATCAAGTACAAGCAACCATCCTTCACATTGTTCAACGGCAAAGAAGGCAACGCCCGCGAGCATCTCACCCGTTTTGCTGGCTCCCTCGAGCACTACGGGGAAGACGACACTTTGAAGCTTCGGGAATTTCACAAGTCCCTGACTGGCCTCGCCTACTCTTGGTATCATCAGATTCCTGACAGTACTATCCACTCATGGTCCGACATGGTCCAGCTCTTCCTTGACAAGTTTCACTATGAGACGGAACGTGTGACCATCGTTGACATTGCCGGGATCCGCCAGAACCCCGGCGAAGACCTCAACACCTATGTTACGCGATTTCATCACAAGTGCTTGGAGTGCACTGACTTCAGCAAGGATGAAACCCTTGTGCCCATTTGCATCAAGAACATGAAGGACACCTATAGGGTCTACCTTGAAAACCTCCAGCTTCGGTCTTGGAGACATCTCAAGGAAGCTGCACGACGCACCTATGACTCGGTCGGTCCGTCAAAGACTCCAAAGCCCCCACCTCATATTGTCTTGGCCACGACGATGGAAGCAGCTAGTAACGACGACAACAACCGCAAGCGTCAGTCCCAAGGAAGGGACGGACGTCCTGACAAGAGAGGGCAGCCGATGCCTGCCCCGGAATACCCGTGTGACTTGAAGACTGTTAGAGATCTCCTTGAGACATGGATCGACGACAATGCCATAACCCTGCCCAATGTCGACAATGAACCTACCCCGGAAGACTTAGCCCATCACAACTACTGCCCCTATCATCGGAAGGTCGGTCATGGCCTCAAGTGGTGTAGGGGCCTCAAGTTTGTCTTCGCTGACAAGATTGCGTCCGGAGATATCAAACTCTAAGTGCGGGACACAAGGGCATGCCTTAGTGCATTTTCCACACTTGTAATTTTTTCGTTCATTTTGCAAGTTTTCATACCCATGTATCAAGGCATGTTGCCTATCCTTCGTTATCAATGAAGTTACATTTTCCAGACTTAGAAAATTTTCAAGCTACATTGATCTTGCACAAGTCTTTTGATATCACCCTTCTTGCCATCACCCACTCCCTTGGGGGCTTCACCCCTTCCCAATCCCTTCGGTCTCACATTGCAATGACTTGGTACGTGGTGCGCGGGGTGGCTCGAGCCGCGCTACTACGGTCGCATCATCATCCTGCATTCACTTTTCCAACACTTAGAAAAAATTTCTTTTTTTTGGCAACCGGTCATCGATGATCATCCTCAGTGGTCTCCCTCGACATCCTTGTCTCAGCCCAACACTTAGAAAAAATTTCATTTTTTTCGCAACCGGTGATCAATGACCACCCTCAACGGCCTCCCCTTAGCATCCTTGCCCGAACTCAAAAAAAAAAATTCAACACTTAGAAAATTTTTCAAGTTTTTCATCTCCCCACATGCTCCCCACATTCATGCTCTCATCACTCTCCCTCTCACATTTTCCTCTCCTCCCTCACCATCCAACACCCCATCACCCTTTCCCCACTTCATAAACAACTTCTCTCTTTCTCATGAAAAAAAGCTTCATCTTTCTCCCATCCAATTTCTCTCACTCTCATCTTGCAAATTGTGAAAATATTCTTGGGGGCTCCCTCCTTAGGGCTGCCCAAAAAAAAAAAAAATTTATTATTATTATTTTATTATTATTTTATTCAAATTTGAATTTCAAAAAATCTGACTAACCCTACCCGCGAACCCGAACCGACCCGTGAGCCCCGACCCGCGCCCATTCTACCTCAGTGCTGAGACCGACCCGCGACCCGAACCTACCCGAAACCCGACCCGCGCCTTTCTTTCCCTCCCAAACCCTAATTTTCTAACCCTAATTCTTCCTCATCTCTTTCTCTTTCTCCTTCTCTTCTCTTCATGTGCGGCCGCCGCCCTCTTCTCCTTGCGGCGCCCCCTTCCGGCCGAGCATCTCCCTCGCCGGCGACGCCCCCCTCCACCGCACCTCCTTCTCTCCCCCGCCCACCTTCCCCCCGCCACCGGCCACCCGCGGCACCCCGCCGCCGCCGCCGCCCCCACTTCTTCCCCTTTCTTCTTCTTTCTTCTTCTTCTCACCACGCCGCCCCACCTTTCCCCTTCCTCCCCCTCCCTCCTTCTCCCCCCTCGGCCTCGGCCCTCCCCCTCCCTTCCCCTTTCCTCTCTCTCCCCTCTTCCTCTTCCCCTTCCTTCCCCTCCCCCTACCCCTCTGCCTCGGCCACCGCGGCACCCCACCGCCGCCGCCTCCCTTTCCCCTTCCTCCCCCTCCCTCCTTCTCCCCCCTCGGCCTCGGCCCTCCCCCTCCCTTCCCCTTTCCTCTCTCTCCCCTCTTCCTCTTCCCCTTCTTTCCCCTCCCCCTACCCCTCGGCCTCGGCCACCGCGGCACCCCACCGCCGCCGCCTCCCTTCCCCCCTTCCTCCCTCATTCCCCTTCGGCCTCACCAACCCCTCCTTCTCCCCTATCGCCGCCCTGCCAAGGCCGAGGCCGCCCATGCCAAGGCCGAGGCCGACCGCGCCAAGGCTGCCCATGCCAAGGCCGAGGCCGCCCCTGCCTGCACCGAGGCCGCCCCTGCCGAGGTCGAGGCCGCCCGCGCCAAGGCCGACCCTCACGCCACACCCAAGGCCGAGGCCGACACTTCCCCTTCTTCCCCTTCATCTCTTCATCCTCCTCCTCATTTCAGCTTTGCTTCCCTTCACCTATGCCGAGGCCGACCATCACGCCACACCCAAGGCCGACCCCTCCATCTTCAAGAACCTTTCCATAACTTCTTCCCCTTCACCACCTTCGATCCGCACACCTTCACCCAAGGTCATCAACCTTCCACCACCTCTCCATCTCTCATTTCCATTCATACCCATAACTTCCTCACTTCAAGCACAACACCCAACTCCACCCCGCCAACTTCGGCTTGCCCGCATTCACCCAACGACCGAGCCCAACATCCAAGGCCAAGCACTTCAAAAAAAAATTATTTTTTAGTTTGCAACATCGATCGCCTTCCATTGCTCGCGCCCTTGCGCCCGTCGTGGACTGCCCCTGCATCGCGACGCCCGACCGCGCCTTTGTCGCGCCCCTCGTCCCGACGTCCCTGACATCAACGTATTTGACCGACGCGCATTGCTTGTGCCTATGCGCCCGTCGTGGACTGCCCCCGCATCGCGACGTCCGGCCGCGCCCTTGTCGCGCCCCTCATGACAATGTCCCTCGACATCAACGCCCTTGGTAGGTGGTGCGCGAGATAGCTCGAACCACTTACTCTTATTCATTGTCCAATGCTCGTCGCCAGTGCCCGTGCGCCGTCTCCACGACGCTTGTCGCCCATCGCCCGGGTGACGTCTCCGCGACACTCGTCGTCTGTCGCCCGGGCACCGTTTACATGCTCGCGCCCCTGCGCCCTATCATCGTGCCTTGGTCTCAACCCCCAAGCATTCCAAGCTTTCGTAGGTGGTGCACGAGGTGGCTCGAGCCACCTACTCTTCATCATCATCATGCAGACGACCTCAACAACGCTCCAGCCAAACAACATAAAATCTTGCTAAGTGTTTATGCGTGCGGTGCCCGCTCGGGTTGCCCCTCCGCGCACACCACACGCAGGGGGCTTATGTTCCCAACCTATTCTGGTCGCACCCAAAGGCCAACTACGGTCCCATTTTGCATGACATGTCCGCACAAGCAACAGACATTTTCAACGCTCACAACCGGTCAAAGCGTGCACGCTCAAGTCACGTGCACTTCTTACTTCTTCTACGCGACTTCGTCGCCAAGAAACTCATCATCGTGCAACGCCGCATCACGCTTCGACCGTCGCACTTCGTACGTTGTCCGTCGGTGCGGCATGACACTCGCCCAAGGAGCATGCTCGTCGCAACACAACTTTCGGATTCGTCATTGCTTATCAAAACACCTATCGTCGGCGTGCCCGAAGTTCATCGACGCGGGGAGTGGCCTTGGCCTCCCTTCATGGGAGTTGGCCTTTTCCCTTGGCCCCCCCCTAGGGTCGGCCTCGGCCTCACCAAGGGGTCGGCCTCGGCCTCCCCAGGTGTGGTGGCCTTGGCCTTCCCCCAATGTTTGGCCTATGGCCTTCCCTCCTGCGCGCACTTGTTTTCCCGAGTCTTTGCACCTCCGCGATGTTTACGGACGTTCGTACATCAACCTCGCGACGTCCGTCGTGCATCACCTTACGGACGTTCGTACATCAACCTCGCGACGTCCGTCGTGCATCACCTTACGGACGTTCGTACATCAACCTCGCGACGTCCGTCCTGCAACAACCTCCTGACATCCGTTCGTACATCAACTTCACGACACAACTCCGCGACCCCGTCGCCCGGACACAACTCCGCGACCCCCGTCGCCCGGACACAACTCCGCGACCCCGTCGCCCGGACACAACTCTGCGACCCTGTCACCCAGACACAACTCCACGACGCTCATCATCCGTCGCCCGGACGTCGTCTTCGTGACCCCCGTCACCGACGTCCGGGCGTCACACTCCAACACTTCGCCGCGCCCGTGCGCCGCGCCGCTGATACAGCCGTGCCCCCAGGCTCTCTGTCACACTACCGTGCCCCCGGCACCTTACACACTCTGTCGCGCCCATGCGCCACCATTGACACAAGCATGCCCCCGGCACCTTACGCACTCCGTCGCGCCCATGCGCCACAATCATATCATCATGCCCCCGGGCACCACACTCATTCATCACACCATGCGCACCTTGCCTTGGTCATGGAACATGCTTCAACCCACTCTCCGGAGTGTACATCACCCGCAGGGATAGGCGACTCCTCCGGGACACTATCTCTGCCAGGGAGCTCTTCAACTCCCCTTCCGCCAGGCAGACGGCTCCTCCGGGATGCTACCTTGACATGCTCCGAGTGCTCCGGCATAAGGACTCACCCGCGGGGATAGGCGACTCCTCCGGGACACTATCTCTGCCAGGGAGCTCTTCAACTCCCCTTCCGCCAGGTAGACGGCTCCTCCGGGATGCTACCTCGGCCAGTCGGGTAGACGGCTCCTCCGGGATGCTACCTTGACATGCTCCGAGTGCTCCGGCACAAGGACTCACCCGCGGGGATAGGCGACTCCTCCGGGACACTATCTCTGCCAGGGAGCTCTTCAACTCCCCTTCCGCCAGGTAGACGGCTCCTCCGGGATGCTACCTCGGCCAGTCGGGTAGACGGCTCCTCCGGGATGCTACCTTGACTCGCTCCAAGTGCTCCGGCATAAGGACTCACCCGCGGGGATAGGCGACTCCTCCGGGACACTATCTCTGCCAGGGAGCTCTTCAACTCCCCTTCCGCCAGGTAGACGGCTCCTCCGGGATGCTACCTTGGCCGGCCGGGTAGACGGCTCCTCCGGGATGCTACCTTGGCCTGCGGAATAGACGACTCCTCCGGGACACTATCTCCGTCAGGGTGCCTGCGTGACTGGCCTACGTGCTCCGGCACTGGGGGCTTGCGTCGGCACCCCTAGGGACTATGACCCCCGGGTCACTCCGAGACGGGAGCAGGTCTTCGGAGGGCATCGCGCCTAGTTCACCTGGCAGTTGGGCGTCGGGTCTTCCCCACCGCTGCCAGGCCTGTGGGACTCCGCAAGGGCTTGGATTGGAGGCTAGATCAAGGGGGTTCTCTGGCCACACCGATGCGGTGGGAGCCAGTCTTTCCAGACAGACAGAGCGACGCTGTGAGGAGCAGGCCGGTTGAATATGCGATCTGACAGTCCATGGAGCACCGGCACTCGTGGACCCCCCGGTGACGTGTCACTCCCGGGGAGCGCCACGTGTCGGTTAATGACATCATCATCTCAATCTCTATAAATAGAGGTCTTGAGAATTCATTAGAAGAGGATTACGGATTTGGACTTCTTCTTCACTCTCACATTTTCACTTTCTCACTCTAGAATCCTAGAGAGAAACATACATGACCCTGACTTTGGACCTAAGCATCGGACTGTGACTGTCGTCGTATATTCATCCTGCGCTATCGCCCTCGCAGCACTGCCACCCTCAAGCTCTGTCTGGGAAGCCCTTGGTCTCTGCCCTTGTTCCACCCTTGCTGTCTCTCACTTTACATACTTGGAAGCTGACTCGGACTGCAGCCTTTGTGGCACCTCCGCGTAAGTACGAACCCACTTTCCTTGGCATCAGTGTCCAATAAGCGCTCTGCAAGCGCCTAATGAGCGTCCGCATGGCGTAACCTCAAAAAATCAGCCTCATGTGCAAACGGTCCGTGACAATAAGGTGCCTTAGAATCAAGATATCCCGTGACTTTGTACCGATAGAAATGGACAGCACATCAGAATCGAATCGAGAAAAAATTAAATATGGGTCTGCACAATGTGGTCGGGGGCAAAAGTGGACTCGTTTTCTGACGAGGCAGTGGTCGACCCGTGAAATTGAATCGTAGATCAGGATGTGATCAAACTGAGATTCTAGAGTGCAAGAGATGCAAAGCAGGACCTCTTTTGCTAATAAGTAAATCGTGTTGTTTATAATATGTAGGGGTATATATGCATCTTGATAAATAGCGACACAATTTTTTGTGCTCCAGATCCCCGTTAGCATACCAAATATATGGATAAGTCGCTACCAAAACAAAGTTAGATTTTCGGTACAAATTTACGGAACAACTTTATCCGTATGATCATTATTTTGATGTATACTCGATATGCTCACCCTTTCTAGGTTGAATAGACATAGTTCAATTTTGAAAGTTTTCACATCTATACAGGAGTACTTTTTAAGGCAAAACTTGATTTGGTGTAACACATTTTTGGTATTATATAACTACCAACTTACAATGATGACAAGTGACATTCCAAGAATTTTTTTAAAAAGTGACACAAAATAAAAATCTTAATTGGTAATTAACTACCTATAAATTATGTTTAGCTAACTTATTTTCTGTAATTTAGGATTCACTTTAGTCTACTGAATATGACAATAAACATGTATACGTAATATTTTTTTTATAACTAAATTTGCACTATTAATTTTATTTTTTCACACGCATCCCACGGTTATTCGTCTTAAAGAAAACGACTGTGATGGACACGTGGATGGAGGATCAAGTAGATCGCTTTGTTGTTTGAATAGTTAAGGAAACAGTCTGATGATGGAAAAAACAAAAAAACAAAAAAAAAGAAGAGAAAGAAAATACAATAAAAAAGAGAAGTTCTATCAAGGTTTTGTCTTGTTTTAATTTCCTGCTCAATTGCCTGGAATCACCAAGGTGAATATTTTGTTGTTGCTTTTATGCATTTTGCTTGTTTACCGTTTAGAACAGTCTCAGAGGATTTCGAAAAGTAAGGATTAATTCTTAAGGTATAAGATATGATTCTCTCCGCAAGAATTCTCTTATTCTTGTAACTGTTTATTTGTGTTATATGTCAACATAATTTTATTATCTTCCGAGCTCTGAGAATGCAGCTGCATTAAAACTTGGTAGGAAAAGTTTTACCATCCATGTGGTCCTACCCGGTTCGAAAGTGTGAAAAATCTGATCACACTTTTAATTGCACCAAAAAAGTTCTACTATCTTTGGTTGACATCGTTTGGAAAAACGAAAGCCTAGGCCCAAGAATAGTTATACGTAACAGCCCATGTCATTTGGGATGGACCATTCTGACCCCATAACCCAAATAAGCCCAAACAAATACCCGGCTATGCTTTTAACAATTACCACCGTTGGTCGAAGAATAAGCAAACAAACGTTTTCAAGGAAGCCCAAAGATGTCAGGTTAGAAGACTAGGTGAACTGCCATGGCAACCCAGGCCCAATAAAATTATAGGAACGTCTACTTTGAACCCCAACGCCCACAGTATCTAAACGTATGTAGAGTTTAGCGTGTCGTGCAAATGATAAAAGCCCACTGCTAGGCCATTTTCAGTACTCCAGCTTGGCAGGTCCGACCGGCCTGTTGTTGGTTTCATACTGGTGACATAATGTTGGCTTGGCACAAGAAACAATTTAGCGTAACAATGAAAGAAATGACACAATATAATAAACTCGTGAAAATAAACGATATGTAGAGATTTGCAGAAAAGGCCCCGTACGCTTATCATATTCGTTTTCTGTTTTTAGCAATGATGATGAAACATGTACTTTTACCATTTTCTGTTTTCGTTTTGGATAAAATTACTCAAATAGTAACAAAAAACTGAAAACACCTAAAATGTGTTTTCAGTTTTTTTCACTCAAACTTAACCCAATATAAGAAAAAATAGCTAATTTTTTTTTTGTGAAAATGATAAAAGTATATGAACGAATTTTCAAACTGAATATGAAAATCATGAAAATGAAAACAAAAAATAAATATGATAAACGTACGGGGCAAGCATTCAAAATTTTATTATTCTCCTGCATCATCATACTCTGTCATTGCATTCATTGTTGACTTAAAGTTTTTCTGGTTGGCAACAACTATGACAACAGCGTCCATGCAAGGAAAAAAACACGTGACATCCATTTTGGGTCTATCAACTATTATTATTTCAAACTTGTTATGTTCAATTGAAAACGGAGTGACCAATTTATATTTTGGATTGATTCCATCTATATCTATGAGGATAATGTAAAAATATGGTTAAGGACATAAAATTTAACAATGTAATAGTACACGACCAATGCATGAAATTTGTGCCAATCGTATCTATATGTCATTGATCCGTTGAAATTTATTTTTATTTTTTTGCTAATATCATCACTACGTATTTTTAAAAGTGTCAATACATCCCTTAACAGTATATCCTTTCCCTATTTTTTCTCTGTTTTCAAATTAGAGTAGATAAATCCTAAGTTCCAAATTAGGGTTAATTTTTACTTTCATTTTTTTCTCCGTGGCGGTTGATGGTGGATAATGATAATTGTGAGTCATTTGGTTGAGCGAGAGAAGATGAAAAGTTGGTGGCGGTGGCGATGTATTGTAGTGATGTTGGTAGTGGGTGATTGTGGTGAGTTTGACGGTGTTCAATGGTGTGGTTAAGCTGGGTTTGGCACTGGTCGATGGTGATATTTATGGGTTTGCATTCATTGTGGGTTTATGGTGCTGATTGTAGTAGGCTTAACGGCTGTTGTGGTGGGGTGGATTTGGACTGTGGAGGTGATGGAGGCAAGGACAGTTTTAGAATGAGGTGGTGGGATCGTTGTAGGATGCGACAGTGGTGATGGATAGAGGGTGCCGTTATGGTGTGGTTACTATAATGTGTGGAGGTGGGATGATGTGGTGGTGGCCGCTGGCCCCGTGATGTGGAAGTAGTGGTTTGTATGTGATGGGAGGGAAAAGAGAACTTTGAGAAAGGAAATAAAATTCAAAAGTAACTAATCAGCCTAATGTGAGAGAAATTAGAAGTAACAATACCACATATCCCATCGTTCTTCGCCAAGTCCCAAACGAAAAACAATTAAATTTGTTTGGAAGACGAGACGTGGGTGCTGGGCTTGCCAAAAGCTCTTGTACAGCCCATCACGAACCACGTGCCCAAAGAGCCCTTTGAGAAGGACCGGGAAACCCCCTTTCAGGGCTCCAGCTTGGAGTTAGTAATGGAGGCCCAAACGGAAATAGTTTTAGCATTCCAGCCCAATTTCAAAAAGACGTTTCATTGGCTGCCTCGGACCAGCAATGCAAGTACCCCAAGCCCGCCAAGGTTTCTCGTCTTGATGACCACATATCCCATCAATTAAAATAAAAACATATTTTTATTTTTCACCCCAGAACTTCTATTATTTTTGTCGATGTTGCAATGAACACCTCAACGAGTAATACAAAGAAGCAAATGAATAAAAAAATTAACGCACATACAAGATTACGAGTTTCATCAAGTGTAAATACATCCCTTGCGCATGACATGTCTACGATATCGGTATTTAACAATACTTTTTACATAGCAAGTGAATAATTCTAAGACGAACAAAGTCAAGACGTTAGTGAAACAGAACCATGCCTATTGATAAGAGAGCGGTTACCATATGTCAAGTATACTTGGAGGTAGAGATGTGACCACAAACCGAGCTCGACTTACAAATACAGGATGTGATTTAAACAACTTTGACAAACAAAACGACAAGATTCACTAATCACGAAGATGCCCGAAAGATAAAATCATAAAAAAAAAAAAAAAAAAATCTCTCATATAAAAAATATATATACGTAGCAAGTCGGGGCCCACAATAATGGCGGGGATCCAGGCATTGCAGGAGGTCTATCAGACACAATTTACTCGAAAGGAAACAAAACAATACGACCTGAGAAACAAGGTGGAGCTTTCGGACTCGGACTTCCCTCATGACCAACAGTCAATATTTGTAGACTCTTTCTCTCCCGCCCCATCCCCATCAGCTATACAAAACAGAAACAGGACACAGGGAGAGAGCAGATTTTCAAGAATCTAGCAGAGAAAGGACGAGGGGTGGGGTGGGGGGTTTGCATAGCAGCACTAAAGGCCAACTTGGCTTCTGTTCCCATTCTTTGCGTTTTTATTGTTACCACATGTGACTTGTCCCCATCATATCCCCCCCATTCTTCCCTCTCTAATGTGAACTCATTTAGCCTCCTCCGGCCTGTCCTGCAACTACTTACCAAGAACACCTTTCCAGTTAGCCATGTACTTGGTAGACACGCGGCAGGAGTGAGATTGGTTTATAGCTCTAGTCCTCGCTTACATGGAAGTTCATAGTGCATGGATGTTTTGAATTGTTACGCTTGACATCTCTCTGATGTTCACTGTCTCTCTCGTGTATGACAATTACTGAAGGTCTTCTCTTAGACTGTTTCGTAGAGTTGGCGATGAAGATGAAGGGCTTTAAAGCCTGTCAGCTTGGGGTAATTCTCTCTGAAATCAACCTAGGAGTGAGATGCTAAAAGAACAAATTCATCCTTAAAGACAGATTAAGGACCATGAACATGATGCGTAGAGCCACATTAATTACTATGCGATGTATTCACGTCGGTCGAGAGTGATAAATTCTTGGTCATGATCTACCATGATCATGTGACAGTAGCACCCTTGTGAACAGAATAATCCTTGTTCGATCTATATGTGCAGTCTCACCACTATTTAACAGAGGTCGGGAAGTCGGAAACAGTCACAAGGTGCTCCTTATCATTTGATTATCAGTTCGGGAGTTTGCAAGACCAGCGTATAGAAAAGGGCAGTGGTACCCCTTTATATAATTTTTTTGTATGGTTTACAAGTTTGGACCAATGAATATATTTCGTGTATCCTGAGAACTATGTTTGTTCTCATTTCTCACCATGGACACCAATTGCAAGCACATATAATTGAACTGCAATCATGTGACCCTCCTCTGCCAAGTGTCCTAGAAGGGCCCCGATTCTTACCTTTTCCTCAGGAGTCAGGACTCCCATATTACTTCTCCTGATTCTTTGCCATGCCTTGCTTTTCTCCCCCTTCTCACATCTCACTGGCAAAACTGAAAGGTGAACTGTAAAAGAGGTCTAGGTCCATCCTATTCATGGACCCTTAATTCAGTCTCTTATTGACAAGCCAAGTACAAAAAAGGCAGCTTCTTGTAGTGAATGTGATAAGCACTTTCATAGTAAAGCTGTCCACATTAGCCTAATGTTCGAAATGGGTCGGACATTATTTCGGAATCCACTGACTTGATTAAAGGCATCGGCAAAAGCCAGGCACACAGTACTGTAGACTGTACAATGTAGGGCAACCAACTCCATTCTTGTAATGCACTCTTAAGCTTTACATTTAGTAATCCTGTATCCACTCTTGCATTATTACATCCATATGGAGCAAATGAATGTGTCTGCAAATTTCTTTTAAGCATTACAAACGCTTTAGCTTTGTTCTTTTAACTGTCCAATAGTTCCTGTCGGCCTTAAACTCAAAAAAGGATGTATGGCCCTTATCTGGATCTCAGAAAGACACAACAGCAAACACATGCCATGGAATAAAAAGGTTAGAGCAAGGAAGTCACGAGAGCTGGAAAGTTGGCTATGGAGTCAACTTTTTCAAGTATTAGATATAAAGCTTCACTTGCAAAAGGTGAAGGAAAAGCTAACAGACACCCAACCAACAAAACAGATACACTCTGAAACTTGTAGATATCAATAATTCAACATATGCTTCTCCATTGGGAATGGAGGAGTAGTTCTCAGTTACAGTCTTGACATCCCCATATCTACAGCTATCATCATGCAAAAAGAAAAAGGAAGATAGGGTTAATGGGACCCAAACATAATTACCACCCAATACAAAGCCATTGTTACTTCTTTTCATATGTGATGTTGTTGTAGCTGCAACAGCCTAGAATAAGCCCCTTCGGCTCGACTAACTAGTTCCCCGTGGCTGCCTTGTTCTACGATTCTTCCATCCTGCACAACTCCAATACTGTCAACCCCTCGTATCGTTGACAAACGGTGCGCCACAAGCACGGTGGTGCGGCCCCTCATCAGCCTTTCAAGGGCTTCTTGTAGCACACACTCCGACTCGGCGTCAAGTGCGCTCGTGGCCTCGTCCAATAGAAGTATTGTTGGGTCCTTAAGAACGGCTCGCGCAATTGCAATTCTTTGTTTTTGTCCCCCAGAGAGTTGAACTCCGCGCTCGCCTACTGGGGTCTTGTAACCTTGGGGCAAGCCACTAACAAATGTGTGCACGTTAGCTGCGCGAGCTGCTTCAATTACTTCTGCTTCTGTTGCACCATCTTTCCCATACGCAATGTTATCCATAATGCTGGCAGCAAAGAGCGCTGGCTCTTGTTGCACCAGACCTATCTTAAGCCTTAGAGTCTTCAAGTTCAACCGTCTAATATCCTTGCCATCAATCATTACTTTGCCGGCACTTGGATCATAGAATCGCTCGATCAATGCTATTGCAGAACTCTTTCCTGACCCGCTCGCCCCGACAAGAGCTTGGCTCTGGCCGGCTCGTATCCTAAGGTTAAAGTCCTTAAACACGATGACATCTGGTCGTGAAGGGTACGCAAAGTCAACATGACGAAATTCTATATCTCCACGGATCGTTTCAATTGGCTCTGCATCCAGATCATCAGGGTCTATTCTCGTTGACCTATCAAGAATTGAGAATACTGAACCAACAGCTTCACCACCCCTTATAATCTCAGGAGCAAGACTAACAGTTTCAGCAACCGAATTGGCCGTTATGACTAAAACCACGAAAACCTTAATAACTTTTGAGAAGGTAGAGACGCCTCTGCTAACAAGGTGGGCGCCATACCAAAGGATTAGAGCTTCAGAAGCATAAAGAGCGAGCTGAGAGAGCCCAAAGAGAATGCCAGCAGATTGGCTTCGGCGAAGACTTTGAAGTTGCGGGATACGGAGTTCGTGGGAAAACAGTGACAGGATCTTCTCTTGGGCATTGAAGGCTGCAACTGTCCGGATGTTGCTCACTCCCTCCCCTGCAATCATGCTAGTCTTTGCATGTGCTTTGGCCGTGTCTCCAGCAAAACCTTTGAGTGAAAGTTGCTGTTTGATGCAAAAATAACGGAATTAACTGTCAGGATACTCTTATGTCAGCTATTATTCTTTTATCCAACATTATACGAGACTCGTGCAATGGGCGTCCTATGAGCTTACTAAATATATGTAATTTTATGGATAATACAGCCACAAGATCAGAAACGACCATCTAGTGAGCCTAATCTAGTTTTAAGTTTGTTCATGCCAAATGGTCAAGCAATCAAAGAGCAAAAACTTGTATTTACTAGTCGAATGTGCAACACAAGTGAACCGGATGGAAAGAAGATGAGGGCCCCCGAGATTAATGGTATTTACATTATATTGCAGGTTCGTCCTTTACCAATCAATCTAGCTTCACTGTTGAACATGGCATGCGCAGAATTCAAACACTGTTGAACTCGACTAAGAAATAAAAGAAAACCGTCAGAAGCACTGTGCTACTTCGTACACTCCTTAAATTCAGCCTAAAACGACAGACATCATTTGCCCACCCAGCTCAGGTTAGACACTGCCATGCCACAATGACTGGCAAAACCTGACACCTCTTCTTGGACCAAAACATATGAGCAGTAAAAGAAGGTCAGAGAGAAAATTTTAACGTCTGCGAACCATTAATATTATCTGGTGTAGAGGACAAGACTACATATATAAATCATCACGGGTGAAGAATCTCTGGCATGGACTTCTGGTAGAGAAAAATGTAAATAGTAAATCTAGCACTCAAAAGCCTCTGTACCCTCACATATCTAACCACCCTTTTTTCCCTCCCTCTGTTTCTATGCAAACCCTTTTACCTGGGTCTCTAGATGTGTGCAGAGTTGGTACATGGTAAAGAAACAATACCAGAAGAAAGAAACAAGGCACTAGACAACATAAGAGTTGACTGGGGTGACTAAAGCTCAAGAAAGTTCAGAGACTCGAGAAAATACTCAAATAAGAAAAGGGCAAAAAACAGTGACTTTTCTTCTCAGTGGCATAGAAGTTGATGTGTGTGAACAACGGAATCTTTGCAGCTGTCTATTTCAATAAGAAATGAACATATGCGGGTGTTTCGAAGAGCTATGCACCGGAAGATGAGGAAGCACGTGCGGGGCACTTTATCCTCTTGTCATTTAATACAAAGAAGATATTGAACTAAGATTCCAAAAGATGAAGTGTACATATTTTTAAACCTGTTAGTCACCTTAAAAATGCCTTTATTGGACTTGTTAATCGATGCTACCGATATCTTTTTTGCTTTTGATAAGGGTTTGTGAGTCAAGGCCTTGTAGTGTACCTGTGCAAAATTGGCTAGGACAAGAAGAGGGAACGTAGCAAGGATGAGTAGTGAGACCCTCCATTCTATGATGAACGCCACTATGAATGAAGTCAGGAGAGACGTCATGTTTTGCAATATCACAGAGATCCTCTCTGCAATGGCGGATTTTACATCGGCAGCGTCCGTGGCCAGGCGGGCTGCAACTAGGCTTGAGTTGTGCTCCTCCTCATCGAACCATCCGACTTCATTCCTAAGGATCGCTGAACAAGGAAACTCGAATTTTCAGTACCGGACAGTAATAGCTTTAGTAACAAAGTAAATTCTAAAGCTGCAGCTTTTTATTGCATGCAAATGCTGCTTGCACCCTGAGCCTAATTAAAGATAATGAAGAACCCACCAGCAATAGTGCATTTACTATGAAGTAATGTGACCTTGTAATGAGAAGTATAATTTGGAGAAGACATTGATTTACCTGCAAGCATCATCCTCCGCACTCGGGTCGTGAGGTTCTCTCCCATGATACTGAAGAAATAATGCTGGATCAAATATGCAACGACAGCATATAGACCTGCCCCAATGTAAATGAATACATACTCCTTTGTCTTCCTTTCCATGCTTGCAGGATTTCTGTAGTAGAACACCTCAATCATATTGCTCATCACAATGGCAAAAGTTGGTCCTATGAAACCTGAAAGAATTGATCCGACGGCACCCATGATTGAATACGGCCATTCTGGAGCATTTAGCTTCAGAAGCCGGAAGAAGTACCCATCCGGTGCTGGATTTTTCCTTGTCGTTTCAGCATTTGACACCATCTCAATACGACCATCTGCACCAGTGCTGTACTGATAGCTCAAGTTCCTTAAGCTGCCAGAGCGAAGGCTCAGAGATTTTGTTGACAGTGAATGGCTTAGGCGTGATGAGCGCGAGCGGTGGGTTGAAGGATTTGAGAAGTCTCTGTTTCCAACCATTTCTTGGAATCTAATCAAGGAAGCATAGGCTCCAGCTTTGGCAATTAGTTCTTCATGGGTTCCTGTCTCGACAACTTGCCCTTGTTGTATAACCGATATCGAATCAACATTTCTTATGGTGGAGAGGCGATGAGCAACAACCACGGTCGTCCTACCAACCATGAGACGGTCCAGAGCTTCCTGAACTATGCTCTCAGAGCCCGCATCAAGGGCACTTGTTGCCTCGTCAAGGAGAAGGATCTTGGGGTTTTTCAACATAGCTCTTGCAATTGCAATTCTCTGTTTCTGACCACCAGAGAGTTGGACACCACGCTCTCCCACCTGGGTTATATATTGTATTCATATCATCAAACTTCAGCTTAATTTTTCACTAAGTGAGAAAATGTACTTTGGCCATATTGTGGAATTCTTGTGAATTCATAATGCTTTTTTGACGGAAACTCTAATTACTCAGAAATTGCCTGTCGATGTTCTATAGTGAGAATAAATGTGTAATGGAGGATATATGCTAACCTGAGTTTTGTAACCTTTAGGAAGCAAGGTAATAAAGCTATGAGCATTAGCAGCGGTGGCGGCAGCTTCTACTTCAACCATAGATGCATCAGGCTTTGCATAGAGTATGTTCTCAAGGATGGTGGTAGCAAAGAGTGCAGGTTCTTGGTTCACAAGACCAATCTGATCACGCAACCATCTCAGTTGCAGTGTCGTGATGTCCACATTGTCAAGCAAAATTTGCCCTGATGCCAAGCGATGAAATCATTACCAACCACTTATCAGCAACCTAAAATGTTCAAATTCAGAATACGAGAAAAGTTCTCTTAGCTACCTTGATTAGGATCATAGAACCTTTCTATCAGGGAAACGACGGTGCTTTTCCCTGAACCGCTACCACCAACAACTGCAACCGTCTTTCCGGCTGGGAAGAATATGGAGAAATTTCTAAAGATGATGACATCAGGCCGTGATGGATAGCTGAATGTTACATCGTTAAATTTAATATTGCCATTAACCTCGGCCAAACACTTCCTATCTGAGGGGTCTTGAACTATGGAAGGTTTTTGCTTGATAATCTCCATCAACTTGTAACCTGCTGCTTTACCTTTGCTGAATGCTCCAAGATTTGAAAATGACTGACCCAAACTCCTGTTGCGACCAATTATTTGGTAAAATCAAAAGATAGTCCATTGGATCTGGATAAAACGGGAAAAAAATGCACTTCAAATCTTACATGCCGCCAACAATGGCAGAGAAAATAGCAGTGAATGCCTTTCCCCCATCAGTCTGTCCATTCCTGATAAATACACCAGCATACCAGAAGACAAGAGCCCACGACATGCACGCAATTCCATATGTGCATCCCAATCCCAGGCCTTTGGCCATCCCAGCCTTGTATCCAAGCTGCAATGTGTTCTGTATCGCATCTGAATAGGCATTGAGCGCCTTGCTCTCACCAACATACGAGTATACCGTCCTAACTTGTGCAATGGCCTATGCAAAGTTCAATTACGCATTAAGAAGATCATACAGGAATTAAATCAAACGCCTTAAAGTCGTATGATAGACCCAAACATAAATTTACTCTAAGAACAATATAAATCAATTATCCTATTATACATATCTATAATTTCATGGTCACGCTAACACTGTTAAGGATCATCTCTAGTAGCTTTTGAAAACCAGAATCCAACTTTTGGTTCGTAAAAAAGCAGAATAATTTCAATTATTCAACAATATTAAAAAGTATAGTGTGGGGTGGGGTAAAAGTAAAAAAAAGATAGAAGGGCAAAGTACCTTTAGCCCAATATGATTGCTGCGCATGCAGTAGCATCATTCGGTCACATTATTAACGGAACATGTTACATGTAGTAATATGAGAATAGAATTGAACTCTTTTTCTTGGAAAAAAAATAAAAAAAACGGATGCTAGGTGGAAGCAAAATATGCTAATCAATTTAGCAATCCAGCAAAACCACACTCAACAGAGCAAATTTATGAAACTTCCAACTTTGAACAAGCTTACTAGGAACTAGGCTCACCTGCTCTGCTATAATGCCGGCATTGGCATACGATTCACGACTCTTTGACGTGAGACCTGTGAGAGTATAAGCATACAGACCCCCGGCAAATGCAATTCCTGGAATCACCGCAACACTCAGCAGAGCTAGCCTCCATGCTGAAACAAACCCGACCACCAATCCCGCCAGAAACGTCGAAAGGTAATGGATGAAATTCCCCACCTAAACTTTCCAAAACACATCAGAATCGAAACAGAGTTAGCTCTAATTTCCATCGCTTTTTCTCTTCAAAGATGATGGTGCATGTTAAGTCAGAGTCGCCAACGTGCAAAGTCAAGTGCAGGGATCACTTTATTGGTCCCTCATTAATGTCCAACCACCATCCTCTTCATATTTAGTGACAAAGTAGTCCCAGTACTAGATTTCACCGTTACGGTTCAGACATTCAATGAAAACGGGAAAACAGGGAGAAATCACAAATACCTTCTCACTGATGGCATCTTGAACAAGTAGAGTATCAGTAGAAACACTGAAAACAATATCCCCTGTTCTAGCATCCGTGTCATAGAACCCAACATCCTGCCTCAACACCGCCTCCAAATACTTCTTTCTCAATGCACTCACTTGCCTCTCCCCACTATACATCCAACAACTAATTTCTGTTCATGCCACAAGAAAAAGTTACCCCATTACAGAATTTACAGTCGTAAATAAGATGTGGGTATTCACGCATAGTGATGGTGATGGATTAATAAGGTGACTGGTAGATAATATAAAGATGTTGAGAAATGGACAAGTGAAGAGGAAAAAAGACAGAGGGATCACGTGCAACCCCAGCACCTATCGATCCATAACTGGCTAAGCAATACCAGCTGAACTGAAACTAATTGAAGTAAAAAGAAATTAGATCAAAAGCTCACCTGCGTAGGAGGATAAACACACAACCAATCCAAGATAGACGAAGTAAAGAGCATACTGCATTGAATAGAAAGTTAAAAGGTGATCAGATCTGAGATTTAGATAACCCAACCAACGTAACACGAGTAATAATGGCTGTGGAGATTGGAATGAACCTTCGAGACTTCATTAGTCATCTTGTGCAAATCAGCTTGGTTTTTGCCGAACCCATTGACCATTTCGCCAAACAGAAGGAAAAAAACCGGCATGGACGAGCCGTGTATAACGGCCCCGAAGCTTCCGAAGATCATGAGGAGCCAGTCGAACTTGTCTGCGAAAGAGAAGAGCTGGTAAAACGGCAGGCTCTGCTCTTTCTTCTTCTCTGCCTCCGGCATTGCTTTGGCCTCCGCTGTGTCCCCCATTGCGCAACTGCTAATGAAATGATCGTGCAACTGCGTGATAGCTCTCCTTCTTCTCTTATTACTAGTTCTCCACCATTAAAGAAGGGTTATGAGATTGTTAAACACATGTTGCCATTGGAGAAGTGAGAAACAGAGCCGTCTCAAAGAATGGAAAACTGTGTCGGTGGGGATTTATAAGTTCCAGGAGAGTGAGTGGGCTGAGTTCAGTTTAGTAGTTCGCCGGAAAGAGAATGAGAGAGAAAAGTGGCTGGGAGAGTGAGGGGGGTGACTGACTGAGACTGACTCGGTGGGGAGTCAAACGAGGTGGTAGAGAGAGAAAAGAGTTTCAGGGGGAGAGAGAGAAAAGAGTTTCATGTGGCCGGGTGGGTGTTTGGGTTTGGATTTATAGTTGGGGGCTTTAACCATGGTTCGTAAAAGATGTCTCCTCCGAGGTTAAAGTGGAATCTGTTTGATTTGATTTTCAGACATTCACCGAGGTTAATGGGTACACGGTTAAACGTATGAACAAATTTTGGATGTAATTTTTAATAACTTTTTCTGCTAACATTTTTAACGATAATTCTTAACAGTATTTTTTTGTGTTATTAAATAAAAATTACTGAAACATTTAGTGACCATTAATTATCGCTATATAGAGGTAGAAAGAAGATTTTTTCAACCGGAATAGTAGCCAATATCTTTTCTTATTATTTTAGTTGTTATTAATGTAAATAACAGTATTGCAATTCTGATTTTCTCTAAAGAAAATAATTCTTATTCGAATTCGATAAGCACTTTCATTTATTTTTTTATTTCTAGCAGTGAATACCTAAACTTATATCTTCTATAATAAAAACTTTACCATTATTTTACATAAAACAGTGTGTAAATTTACCCCCAAAAATATACTAGAAGCTAGATTCAGTTATAAAACAAAAAAACCGAGATATTTGAAAGAACCAGTAAGCCGTGAACTAATGCTTTTATTTCTTGTAATAATTGAGAGAATGATTTTTAAAAGAAATAATATGTGGAAAATGAGAATAATCACATGTTAAAGTTCCATTGTGAGGTTATTCTTGTCCGCTGAAATTTTAACTTAGCAAGAATCTAAGATTTATGTGTTGCTCTAGTAGGTTACACAAACATTCAAGTAACTCGTTTTCAATTTCCATATTACGAAAAATTATTAATCCCCAATGAGTGTGTGCACCTAGGTCACATGTTAGCATGACCCTCTAAGCATTTGTAAATTTTTGCAAGGTAAAAATATTACTGCTTTTCATAAATATCACTAAAAATCTTTATATATATATACTAAGCGACGGACAAAATCATTTTCTTATGACAAACGATATCTCCATCGCCATTGTTGTTGTTGTTCTTCTTCTTCTTCTCTTTCTGTTTCAACAGATTTGATTGTTTACTATTTTCAAGTTTTGTTTTCGAAAACAACAAAGTTACTTTAATCAACTTTCCTTAAAATCATCATATGTATTATCAACCTTTTAGAGATTCTCTCCACTTATTTATGCATTAATTTCATTTCATTGCATTCAGGAAAAATGGTACCCAGACAAGATTTATGTGTTTTTCATTTTTTTTTAAAAGGCATTTTCTTATCTTCTTGAAAGCATGGAAATAAAAGCAAAGAAAAAGTCTAGCGCCTTAGTATTTACTAGATGCTGTCCAAACATAGCTCACTAATAATTTACTTTATTTTCTAGAACGCTATCCTTCGTCAAATTTAAGATAATAGTTGGGCTTATCAGGATCTAAAATATGAATCATCTTGTTTGGTGTTAGCATACTAAGTGATAGGCGGGCGTACCCATTATCCTACTTAAAGCACGAGTAAAAAATAATCGGATCTCCTTGCCGCACACCTTTAGCATCGTCGAAAAGAACTCCAGACTTCCATTTCTCTGAGAAAATTCTAAATTTTCAAGAGAAATATGCCGCATTAATTCACAAAGCAAACAACATCAAAAACAGTTTTGTTCTTATCCTTTGGGAAGGCCAACAGTGTAAAGATATGTTTTAAGGTAATTTGGTGGAAAATAATTAAGTAGGCCACCATACCAAGAAGGGACATCTCTAATGTTTCGAGGCTCCAAGGGATGATATATCCCTTTGGTCGGTTCACCACAAATGCTTTCACTACAAAACTAGCCATGTTCGGAGTAGGTGAGCTGACTTAATCAAGAAAAACAATCTTCTCTCTCATCACCTCCACTGGTTTCTTTTTATTGATGCCATATTCCGTTTCCTCTCTTTTTCGGTATATTTCTTTCTATCACCATCGTTGTCGCTCTAGACTGTTGATTAAGTTTACGAGGCGCAGTGTGCCGATCATATCGTATTATGGGGACTTAGCAGATATGTGAGTTTCCGACACCTAATTTTTCGTGGCGAGAGAGAGAGAGAGAGACACTCTCCTCAGTACATTGGGCCAGGATAATAAAAGCCTCAAACCCTTCAGACCGGCCCAATTCGTTGTTGGATTTGTAGCTGAGTTTGGACCAAACAATGATCACATACTTACTATGGCATGCAGGGGGGCCATATAATCAGAAGGACATCATCCAAGTCTTAAACGATACTCTTTATTGATTAACGTTCATTTTCACACGCTATTATGTTTTTCACATCATTACGTTTGAAAATTAATAATTTACTTCAAAATTAAATAAAACCACTATATAATGTCTTCATAAATAGTGCCAATGCAGAGTAAGCTACTTAACGGCAATTAGATAACAAGGTTTTAGGCAAAACTCAACATGTTAATCTTTCGCTGGACCTTCTTAAAAAAAAAATTGCTCAATCTCATTGCCATAGCAAGAGAGGTGTGATTCCAACGCCGCCGCTCTTCCTTCGATAACCTTGGCCATTGGATAATCGAGGAAGTTCTTAGGCACACCTAACAGATGGTTGTTTGGTGCTCAGTTTTTTAACCCCTCGCGAATTCTCTGGTCACACACGGATTTTTTCTATCCCTGTTGATTCCGTTCAATGCATCATACTAATGCACTATTACATGACTCGATGCCTTTTCTTTCATGATTAAGATAAACCATCCCATTAAGCACTACACTCTACTAGATAGTTCTTTTAAATTATTCAGGCCTATGAAAATAGTTATTCTATTATACGTGTCGCATAATTTTATGTATATTGTCTAATGACATATTTATACACATAAATCATCACATATAACATACGGATAAAAGAATAACATACATGATCAATTAACGAAGTGTGAAGTATTATCAAAACTGAGATAAAAAGATTTTAGGGCAAAAAAGTTCGATATGGTAATCACCCGTTGGCCCTCCTTAAAAAAATAGGATTCCTCAATCTCATTGCCGCAGCAAGAGCGTTGGCTTAACCTTGGCCACCGGATAATCAAGGAAGTTCTTGGGCACACCTCATAAATGGTTGTTTGGTGCTCAGTTTTTAACCCCTGACAAATTCTCTAGCGCTGAATTAGTTATAAGCATCATCAGTGTAATGGGTACTAAATCAATTTTTGGCGATAGCTTGGAGGGAAGTTTAACCACGAAAATTGATATCCACTTTTAAATATACGCCACTTTCGTCACCGGCAAAGGCTTTAGTAATATTAATTTTATATATTTTGCCATATATAGTTTGGCAGCAATGTAACATCTAAGTGACCATCGTGAGTTAAGGTTATCAATTCTCTTCAATTAATTTTTGTTTAAAATATATTAGTTAGAATTTTGTTTTGAACTCCCATAGTCACGATTTGTTGCTTTCCTAGAGTAGTCCTAAAAAAATAACTATTTTGTGCTATACTAATCCTAAAAAGGATAGAAAGTAAAATAAAATAATGTGACCCTTTTTCCGCATTGTGTCTGGGTATCTGTGCTTTAAACCGGTCCCTTTTTTCATATAAAATTATAAATAAAACTATTGTATAAAATAAACATATGGTAGCCTATGACTTGATTCTCCTGGTCAACCGTGTTACATAAGTACAATATATGTGTCAAATACTTCAACTAACCCATACTTAAAAAGAATTTTATAATTAAGAAATCGTAGGACCGAATAGAAAATATTACAAGGTAATTCAATAGGATTGGCGGACCTCTGGTCAAATTTTAGCATAAAAATTAACTCAATTGAACTATCAAATCAAATTATTCATTGATTCAAAAAGGTGGAAGGTAACTAAGAACGTCGAAAAATCTTATTATCATGGTACATTTAAGTACCGATTAGAACGACTTAAAACATGCTTAGTGCTAAAAAAAAAAGTAAGATCAAGGTCACAAAGAGGAGAGGAGTGGTCGGGTAGTCCTTGACAATAAACTGTACTCGCTTGTTCCTTGGCCCCCTACTGCCCCTAAACTGCCTTTTTCTTTTGGGATGGGCCGGATGTCCTAAAGTTGAGATTTCAACATCAAAACTAAGCAATAAATAAACGAACTTAATGAAAGGCTTGATTAGAACAAACCCATTTGTTCTTAAGCTAAATGTTTATAAAGCAAATGAAGTGGCTTTGGTTGTGTTGTAGCCACTTTTGGGGACAACAGATCCGTTTTGATGAAATGCTTTAGACCTGTTTTAGGTTTGATCAACAACTTTATGTACTACTTTACTATGTAGGCATGTGCTATGCTTCTCGAGGTTAAGATCAAATTGTTCCCTTGCTTCTAGCTACCATCCAAGTAATGATAATCAGAGGCTCATTACTTGTGAATTGATTGTCCTATTTTCTAATGTAGTTGGAGTAAGTCACTCGCTGCCGATGAAACTTGAGCCCACGTAAACATTTAACAAATATTTTACAAAAATCATCGAAGACGATAGATATGACTGACAATACATTGTCGGAGCAACGAATAATGTCAAATAAATTACTGTTTTTCATGATTACTCATATTCTCATAAAGGCACAAATGAAAAGATCTTGATCAAACTCATAATGACAATCAATAATAATAACTTTTGATAGAGCAACGAATAGACAAACGAATGAACTTATTTTTGCTTCCCAACTTTCTTTTTCACTATCTAGCGTGCGTCTTTTCTTGCTTTAACAAGTTTAAAGTGATCGAATGAGTTATACACTACGAACTTATTAAGAACATGCCTATGGGGGGAATTTTCTGTAGCTAATTATTGCACTAGCTAGTGATCAATGGGGGAAGCAACTAGGAAAGTAAAGTTTAGAAAACTAATAGGTTATAGTACTAAAGAAAGTTGAGGCCAGAGTTGTGGATGCTCTGGAGAGTCATGGGCCACTAATATAAGATGGGAGTGTGGAACCTGAGAAAGCCATGGACCACAGTCTGGAGTGCCGGCTGTGTCCGGCTGCAACATTACAGAGTAATATATCTATATTTATATGCATGGGGGTATTTGATTGTGCTTAGCTTTCCAACCTAATCCATGATCATAAGCTTGATTCCAGTGAAACCCTCTTTTCCTAAAACATCTTTTGCCGCTGAATTGAGCGCGTGTCTCAGTATTGTCGTTAACAGTATTTAACAACCATATTTTGTTATTGAAGGAGGGTTTTCCAACGGGTCGTATCTGAAGTAATTTTGGTCTGCGTCTCCGTACTCTTTCAAAAAGAGTGACATTTATACATCGCAAGAGCAACATCACGGTTGATGCTCTTGCAAAGGGGGCCGTGGATCAAGATGTAACGCATCTCAAACACATGTTGGCCCGTCATTTAGGAGAAGTATTCAATATTCTTCATACGAAAGGAAAAAAAACGGACAAAGAACGCAGTAACCGCGCTATTGGTCAACATAAGCTGCTGTTGCTGCTGGCTGAACACTGAGAACTTGTCATCCAAACCGTAGCGAGAATTCGGGCCCAAAACTGACAATAATCGAGACCATACTAGTCTCACCTCCCTCCATTGTTGTGAATGCTTGATTGAAGCAAAAAAATTCAGAATGCTTGCTGTTTTATGCTTTGCATCAGTCCCAAGTTGAAGGCTTGAAGCAATCTCTTGATTTAAATAAACGAACCAGTCAAATGTATGTCCCAACAATAAAAAGCAAAAGCCCACGACTGTAATCCAAGTGCTGGGTTACATCGTTATTTATCGAAGCTAAAAACTACTTCAGCCCAATCCACGAAAAACAAAAACTTCATCAAGTCCAGGCCCACTCTTCAATACGGGTCTATTATTCAATCTCTTATGGTGCTCCGCATCGACCCAAATCCATAACCCGTTTGGCAAACTCGGTTCAAATTTCAAATTTCAAATCTTGGGAAGACGAGCCATAACGATCAAACTGCCAGCTGGAGCCCAAATTCAAATTTTAAAAAAAAGAACCCTCCCAACCCGTTTCACGTCCATTAGCCGTTTCACTTATTTATAAACTTCCCCCACAAATTCACCCCTTTTCCTCATTTATCTCCCAGTCCCAGATCCAATTTCTCATCTCTCTGCTTTCACCAACCGAAGCCAGCCACAATGAGAGAGTGCATTTCGATCCACATCGGCCAGGCCGGCATCCAGGTCGGCAACGCTTGCTGGGAGCTCTACTGCCTCGAACACGGAATTCAGGTCAACTTTCTTCACCGCAACTCCTCCCCCCCCGGTTTCATTGGATATCTCGACTTGATTCGTTGAAAGATACTTTTCGTTTGAGTTTAATTTTACTGCGTACAGAGTACAGTGAAAGAAAATCAAGGGAACGGATGGAGCGAGTAATTTCAATGCGAATTTTGTTTTTCTCTCTTTTTGATTGATGTTGGTGATTTTATTTTTTTGGTGCAGCCTGATGGACAAATGCCCAGTGATAAAACGGTTGGCGGCGGTGACGATGCCTTCAACACGTTCTTCAGCGAAACCGGCGCCGGAAAACACGTCCCACGCGCCGTATTCGTCGACCTCGAGCCCACCGTAATCGACGAGGTCCGCACCGGCACTTACCGGCAGCTCTTCCACCCTGAACAGCTCATCAGCGGCAAAGAAGACGCCGCCAACAACTTCGCTAGAGGCCACTACACTAGTAAATTCTCTCCCCGAGTTCTTCATTTCCCCAGTTCGATGGTACTTTAGGTAGTTAATAATTAGAATTTTGATGTTTACAGTTGGAAAGGAGATAGTGGATTTGTGCCTTGATCGGATAAGGAAGTTGGCGGACAATTGTACTGGGCTGCAAGGGTTTTTGGTGTTTCATGCTGTTGGGGGTGGGACTGGATCTGGGCTTGGATCGCTGCTGCTTGAGAGGCTTTCTGTGGACTATGGGAAGAAGTCCAAGCTGGGTTTCACTGTTTACCCTTCTCCTCAGGTTTCCACCTCCGTGGTTGAGCCTTACAACTCTGTGCTCTCAACCCATGCACTTCTTGAGCACACTGACGTTTCGGTTCTCCTTGATAATGAAGCCATTTATGATATCTGCCGCAAGTCGCTTGATATTGAGAAGCCTACTTATACCAATCTCAACAGGCTTGTCTCTCAGGTATTTGTTCTTGTCTGAGTTTGAACTCTTAATAATCTTAAGTATGCCAGGTGTTTGTTGAAACGCTTGTATAAAAAATTAACTCCAAATTGAATATGGATTTTGCCAAAATATACTTGGAAATAACGCCCAAAGACTGTGTACGCCGAATGTTCGTTAAAATGTTTTGGTGTGCTAATTTTATATGTAGATGGCTGTTTGTTAAATGCTCTCGACATATTGAAGCTTAAATGAATTTTAAACTTTATATTTATGCTACAATAAGCTATTACATGTTTGTTAAAATGTTTAGGTGAATTTGAAATTCAATTGTTTTATGCAGTGTAGTTGTAGCCTGTAGGCTAACTGTTTATTAATGTGTTTGCGTGAATGTGAATTCCAATCATTATACGTAGGCTAATGGTTTGTGTATGAACCTGAACTCCAATTAGTGTTTGTAGGCCAACCGTAAAATGCTCTTAAGAAAATGAAACATAAATGAACTGTGAATGATTTCCTGGTGCAGGTCATTTCATCGCTGACAGCATCTCTCCGTTTCGATGGAGCTTTGAATGTGGATGTGACTGAGTTCCAGACGAACTTGGTGCCATACCCAAGGATCCATTTCATGCTTTCTTCGTATGCGCCGGTCATTTCAGCAGAGAAGGCCTACCATGAACAACTTTCTGTGGCAGAAATTACCAATAGTGCTTTTGAGCCATCGTCTATGATGGCCAAGTGTGATCCCCGCCATGGCAAGTACATGGCTTGCTGTTTGATGTACAGGGGAGATGTCGTGCCCAAGGATGTGAATGCGGCCGTGGCCATGATCAAGACCAAGAGGACCATTCAGTTTGTGGACTGGTGCCCAACTGGGTTCAAGTGTGGAATCAACTACCAGCCTCCAACCGTGGTGCCTGGAGGTGATTTGGCAAAGGTTCAGAGGGCAGTTTGCATGATCTCCAACTCGACTAGCGTTGCCGAGGTGTTTTCGAGGATCGATCATAAGTTTGATCTGATGTACGCCAAGAGAGCGTTTGTTCATTGGTACGTGGGTGAGGGTATGGAGGAAGGTGAGTTTTCTGAAGCTAGAGAGGACTTGGCTGCTCTGGAGAAGGACTATGAGGAAGTTGGGGCCGAGTCGGCCGAAGGGGAAGACGATGAAGGTGACGAGTACTAGATGCTTGGGCATCATATGGAATGCTGTTTATGTTGAAAAGTGGAAGCCAATGGGCTCATTGGTACTTAAAATGCAATTAGAGGTTTGGAATTAGATTGTTGTAGCTATCTAGAATTTCATTTTCCGTTTAGTTTGTGCACTCTGTTTCTCTATTCACATCTGATCTGATTGAAACAGAAACATCATGGTCTTGTCTGGTTCTTCTTGATGTGAATGGAATTCTGCCAATGTTTCTCTATCTCCTCTGAACCAGTCTATTTCTTTTTTATGATAGTTTCATGCATATCGGAGAAAATGAACAGCAAAATAAGAGGGAGGTTCATCCGTCTATTAATTGAGCTCATCCATGTATTCACTTTCCTAACTGTACAACAACACAGACAAGACACTCAACTTTCTCTCTAAATCATACCACGTGTTCTTTATGATCTGCCAGCTCTACTCCTTGATTAAACCTGAACGCGAAAAGGTCGCTAAAGGGTCATGCGCCAGCCTCCTTCACGAACTCTCTCTGGCTTTCTGCTATTTCTGTTGCAAACTTGAGCTGAGGAACATGAAAACATAAGTTAGTATAATAATCCAATGAATAAATTTATGTTGCAGTAGCACAAATAATTTCAACCTAACATCACACTAAGATAAGGTAATTTTTTTTATTTAATTTAGGAAATTAAAAGACGAAGAGACGAACCTTTCAGTGAAAAATACTGATCTCGGTCTTGCCTTTGAGAGGTGAAGAAGGCAAGGCGTGCCTCGACGAGAAGAGCACATCATCGTCCACGTGATCAGCAGGCGGGACGTGATGGTGATGAGGATGATGATGCTGGGCGGTGTCCTCGCCGAGGTGCGAATCCTCCTCCCTGATCCTCAGAATCTGGCTGTGCACCCTGACGTCGACGTCCTTCATCGCCGGCCACTTCCTCGCCCTCGCCATCACCGACCTCGGCGACTCCGTCTCCTCCGACGATCCGTTGCTCTCCTGATCCGTCTCCACCTCCCAGCACGCCTTCACGCCTCGGTGCGCCACAGCGACAACACTTCCGCCGGAATCCACCGACAGTCCCGTCGCCGACAAATCCTCAGCCTTCCGGCCTCCAGACTTCGCAGCCATGTTCATCACGGTCATGTCGTAAAAAGAATCAAAATTCAGCAATGGATGCTTGCTTGTGGTTGTGGAGAAATGACGTGAAGGCGCGACTCTGTACATATATATACTGGGCATGTCCGGTGAGCGAGTTTAATTAGGGCTTGTTTTTCTTATGCGGGAGGGGAGCGGGAGCTTTGAGGCGGTGACGCGTGTCCACGTTGTTATTGAAAGGGCCACGGTCACGTGTTGACCGGTCCAAGACATGTGGCGAGAGAAGGAGTTTTGATTTGTGGGGACATTTGGGTGGGGGGGTGGACGGGTCCAACCCGTTGCCGTTTCGCCGGGAACGAGTTGCGGATCAAAAAAGGTAGTAAGGTCAGACTGTGCCACCTCACCAGATAGTGCACCTCGCCCTCCACCTGGTCAATTTCCACTTAGGGTTCACCAAGAGATTAAGGTTGAGATTTTTCTAGAATTTGTTTAGTGCTGAATCATGCGAGATTAACGATAAGAATGTTTGATTAGTATAAGTGGGTTAGGACGATTGGGCGCGGAGTCAACATCAGATTGATACGGTCGTTCGGGCACGGGACTCAGAGTTTTTAATTGCTCATGTTGTGTTCAAGTGGCAATGGGGATCTCAATGCTTATTACCACATAATTTAAAACTATTTCTTTTCTTTTCATTTTAGTTGTGCACGTTTTGAATAATGTGAGTGCACCTTTTGAGCAATTTGGGACGTAATAAGGATTAAAAATGACAGATTGAGGTTTCTGAATTGAAATCTCCGTATGGTTGTATTAGGAATTTGAATCAAAAGAATATTTCTATTGTTATTTTATTAAAACTATAACAAAAAGAAAATTTTATAACAACTACTCCGTATGACTTAGGAGATGGTAAAATGCCCTCTAGAAGTTTCAGTGTCATTCGGTAATTTTTTTTTTTATGTGCAAGGAAAGATTCATATCGTAATATCATAAATATGTTAGAGTATAACGATATTTGAGTTTTACTCTTTTTAATATTTAAGCCCACAAGTGACACTTTAAGATCTCATACAACATCTTTTTGGCTACTGACTGTGTGTTGCAATTCTCCTAGTCTTTTGTTTTTGCAGCTTATATCAATAATTCTACGCCACAGTACACTAGACTAATGGGATTTACGTCTCTGTGTCTGAGATATTTTATTCTTGTTTTTTCAGCTCTAAATATACAAACTTTGTACTAACTTTCATGAAATGCAGTTCTCTTCGTCCTCAAAAAAAAAACAAAAATAATTCTCATACAGCAACAACTAAAAGACTTTTAGCAACAAAAATGGAGCTCAGTTGATAAAAAAATCATCTAATTAATCACTCGTTCGAAAGATGAACAGCGTTAAAAAGATGAATTAGATAAAGAGAGGAAAACGATTTAGGCCACAAATTTTGCGGGTCAAAAAAAAAAACAAAGGCCGCCCAAAGCGTGATAACAAGAAGCCATGTGAAGTGGCAAAAGAGACATCGACAGAAAGGGCATATGGATGTATAGACCACTAATTCTAACAGACCTTCTGAATCGACTGTCGCTCACCATAAGGCAACGTTTCCATCAACAATATATAGCCGCATTCTGAATCTTTTAACCTAACAAGCAAAACATCTAGTCACGTCTAACGTGAAACTTTTCGAAAAGTAATCCCATACGAGAACCAGTAACCGAAGAATGAGAATGCTAGCGTAAAACTCAATCACAATTGAATGCTAGGGCTGTCACTACTCATTCCTCATCCTCTTCATCTCCACCTCCACCAGCAGCTTTCTTGGCAGCAGCCTTTTGGTTCTTTCGCTTGACTCTTCCGGGTCGTCCACCTCCAAATGGGCTGGTAATCGCAAAATCAACATGCTTCTCTGAGTCCACCCTCACCAAAAAAGATGGTACATTGACAACCTGCCTCCCAACCCTGGTACAAGAAAAGGACGTCATTATACATCTCCAGATCCCCCACGTTGACGAAATGACTAATTCATAAACAGATCTCCATGATAAACATGCACAGGATTAGACTTGAGTTAATAGTTCTCTTCATTTTCAGCGAATTTCAACAGTGTGAGTTAATCATGATATATCACAGTGAACTCTCAAAAATCAAATAGTACTCCACTTTCACTACATTAAAAATGAATGCACGTGGAATAAACTCGACCAACAAGTAGCAAACTTGAATTTACTAGAAAGAAGGGCAGCATTGGAGTAGTTCACAACCAAAAGAATGCCTGTGATAGCGAGAATGTCTACTTCCTTATAAACTAACACAAAAGGGAACATCTATCCAAAGAAAAAAGAATTTAAAGAAGATATTTGGGTTCATACAGATCAGCAAACGGGATTTTCTGCATATCGTATTACACGCACTATTCATCAAACTCTGTCTTCTAATAAAAAGTGTTGGCTTAACCACCATACATCCCCACTAAATATTTTCTTGTTACAGAATCTAGATTCTACTTATTCCTTCTCCCTCTTCTCTACTATTTGGTTTTATAATAGCTTGTGCGTATCGGCTTTTTCTAATCCTCTCCATCCACCACCCGAGACGTTGCCACTCTCACACTCTACCTCTACGAACTGGCAACTTAAGTCACAAGCTCCATTCACTGCCCAACACCCGCTGCTGTTTCCTCATCGTGAGTAAACATGGTCAAGCAACTTTTGGGGAAAAAAATATACTTAAGACTACCATGGCAATGTGTTGCATCCTATGACATTCATCATTCATTAAAAACTAATGCAATGTTTCGACAGCTTAATGGATGAAAAAACATGAGTTCTATATCGTTTCGGGGCCATTAGATAGGAGGGAAAGACATTCAAAAGTTTTTAATCACAAAGATTATTATTTGAACTATGCATCTAATCATCGTATGGCCCTCAAACTAAGACAGCCATATTGATCGTAACAGCCAAACAGACTATGAAATAGCCTGAATTTGAATAAGTTTTTGGATTAGAGTAAGTAGTAAAAAGGTGATAATAAAGCTCAAAAATCAAAAGATGAGTATCAGAGAGAATAAGCGCTATCCATTGAGTAAAGGGGGAGTTTGCTACAGTGATTCCAATTCCCACTTGGCAATGGGCAATGTCCCGTCCCGACCAACCAGAAGCCACTAGTAAAACCTCAGATACTTGAAATACAAGAAAATATCACAATTGGCCTCAGAGAGAAGATTAGATATTCAACACAATATTTCAGACATATGCTTGTCTATTTTGATATTCTCATCATAGGCCAAACAACCAAAGGGATAAGAACTAAAACAACAATAGATTATATCAAATAGGATAGTTAATACTACGATTTTCTTGGAAGTACAGACTCAGTTTATGGGCGGTGATATATCAGGATGGCCAGCAAGGAATCAACTATGCCATTATGACGAACAAGACCTTATCACTTTAATTCGACACTCTCACACATCTAGAAGGCTAACAAACAAAACCATTGATCAAAATCTGACCATTTGGGGAGTATCGAGATGGTCAACCTCTATGAAATACAAAGTGAGCCAAGGATTATAAGAAAGGAAAAGATATCAAAGTGCAACGATCAGCTAGATAATACAAAAATGTAGTGTTTTGACAGCTATAAAGAAGAACAAACATGCTTTCTACTACTGTTTTGGGGCCATCAGATAGGAGCGAAAGACATTCAAACGTATTTAATCACAAAGATTATCATTTGAACTATGCATCTAATCATCATATGACCCCTCAAACTAAGACAGCCACTTTAATCATAACAGCCAAGAAAGACTACAAAATAGCCTGACTTCCTATTAGATATCAAGTAGTAAATAGTAGCAACGAGATGATATAAAGCTCAAACATTCAAAAGACAAGAGTCTCGGAAAGAAGCAGAAGTAAAACCTCCAAGATTTAACAACAAAAAGAAAAGATATCATCACAATTGGCCTCAAAGAGAAGATTAGATATTCATCACAATATTTCAGACATATGCTTGTCTTTATATTCCTAATCATAGGCCCAAAAAGGGATAAAGTCATAAAACCCTAAACACAACAAAATATAGTATCCAAAAAAGATAGTTAAGGCTATGTGTTTTCTTTTCAAAGTACAAACACAGATTACGAGTGATGATGTATCAGGATGGTCGACTAGGCATAAATTATGCATTACAGGAAGGAAACCTATTATTTACTTCATCACAGTCTCACATACATAAACTAACAAATAAAACCAATGCTCAAAGTCAGATCATATGCGGAGCAGCGACAAGGTAAATTTCTATGAACAACAAAGTGAACCAAGGATAATAAGAAAGGAGGAGGTATCAAAAGTGCAACCATCAGCCAGTACTGGTACCAATTTCGAAGTAATTCAGGCTACATGAGCATATTTAGTCTAACATATTCTTTTCTTGAACAAAATGTAACTCTACAAATGGAGATTGTGCCCAAAAGTTTATTTGGGAACAGGAAAAAACGAACCATCATAATCCATAATAAATTAATAATAGACCAGTTTAGCATAAACAGACGGCAACGTAGGATCCATTGACTCTCATGGCCAGACTTTGCGTATGACAATGGTGAAATATAGGTAACTTATGCGTGAGATTTGCTGATCTTGCCTCTCGACCATAATTGCAACATTCAAAAGACTACATTCAATTCGCTAAATAAGCAACTAATCGATACAAATGCCAACTAGGAAAATCAACAACGTAAATCATCTATAACTCTTTGAATCCTAGCTAATGCCATACAACGTAAAAAACCATAAGAAAATAATATCACACAGTAAAGAAACAGAACAACTTATGAAAGTTCTATCTCAGCTTTAAGAATCAGAAACCCCTTTAAAACATCCTGGCTGAGAAAAATCACTTCAGCTTCAAGTAAGGCAAAACTAAGGTTTACATA